>JAFBMS010002279.1:22500-30432 GCA_019788955.1 Albula glossodonta
AAACTCAGTATGTCATGTTATGTATTTGTCAAAATGTTGTGCTTTTTTTTCATGTTTTAAGATGCGCCAATGAGTGTGAATTGTGTGTGTTTCTGTGTGCATTAACACCACCATAATCCTGTTAAATATAGTTAATATGGTCAACATTATTTCCATGCATAAGTACATGGAAATAGTACCCCTGACTGAGACCACTGTTTGAGGTGTCTGTTGGGGGTGACCCCAGGTAAGAGTTCTCTGTTGGGGGTGACCCCAGGTAAGAGGTCTCTGTCAGGGGTGACCCCAGGTAAGAGGTCTCAGTCAGGAGTGACCCCAGGTAAGAGTTCTCTGTCTGCGGTGACCCCAGGTAAGAGTTCTCTGTCTGCGGTGACCCCAGGTAAGAGTTCTCTGTCACGTGACACTGGCACAGGTGAATTGTGACCTCATCCCTGGCTGGTCACAGACAAGGGGCCCTCAGACAGAGCTGGGTTGTTTCCAGTTGCAGTGAAGCTCTCAGGTGTGTGTGTGTGTGTGTGTGTGTACATGTGTACATGTGTGCACATATGAGAGTATGGTTAAGGGTGTAAGTGTGTGTGCGTGTGTGTGTGTGAGTATGGTTGAGGGTGTGAGTGTATGTGTGTGTGTGTGATTGGGTGTGTGTGTGTACATTTGTACGTGTGTGCACATATGAAAGTATGATTAAGGGTGTGAGTGTGTGTGTGTGTGTGTGTGTGTGTGAGTGTGGAGGAGGGGGGGAGTGTGTGTGTGTGTGTGTGTGTGTGTGAGTGTGTGTAGTCTGCGTGTGTGAGTATGGTTGAGGGTGTGCGTGTGTGAGTCTGGTTGAGGGTGTGAGTGTGTGTGTGTGTGAGTGTGTGGCATGGTTGAAGGTGTGAGTGTGTGTGTGTGTGTGTGTGTGGTGTGCGTGTGTGAGTATGGTTGAAGGTGTGAGTGTGTGAGTGTGTGTGTGTGTGTGTGTGTGAGTGTGTGTGGTGTGCGTGTGTGAGTATGGTTGAAGGTGTGTGTGTGTGTGAGTGTGTGGTGTACGTGTGTGAGTATGGTTGAAGGTGTGTGTGTGAGTGTGTGTGGTGTCGTGTGTGAGTATGGTTGAAGGTGTGTGTGTGTCTGTGTGTGTGTGTGTGTGCTCTGCCGGTTTTGGGGTGCCTGTTCCACGTCCTCATCTGGCCAGTGTAATTGCAGGCTCCCACCCGATCACTTCGCAGTTGGCTGAGCAGGAGGAAATGTTGGGACGTACCCCAGCGCTCCCATAAAGGGGGTCCCTTTAATCAGCTGCCTGGAGAACAAGAGTGACCCCTCCCCCTTCCTCTAACAGCCACTAGCCCTTTCGACCCCCCCCCCCCCCACTGTGAGCAAGGCACACCTGGGGAGCTTAGGGTCAAACAGCACTGTGTCTGAATGGGGGGGACAGAAAGAGAGAGAGAGAGAGAGACTTCAGGATCCCTTTATTGCACACTGATCAATCATCTGTCATAATATGTCAGACAGACAGGCAGACAGACAGACAGGCAGACAGGTAGGCAGGTAGACAGACAGACAAGCAGACAGACAGACAGGTAGGCAGGTAGACAGACAGACAGGCAGACAGGCAGGGAGGTAGACAGACAGACAAGCAGACAGGCAGGCAGGTAGACAGACAGACAGGTAGACAGGTAGGCAGGTAGACAGACAGGCAAGCAGACAGGCAGGCAGGTAGACAGACAGGCAGACATAGTTCTTTCTAAAACAGACTTTAATGGGTAGCCCTCCTCTCATAAAATCAATAGTCTGTGAAAATACAAATAAATATATTCTATTCGCAGTATCCACAAAACCCTAAAAATAATAATAAAAAAAAAACTAACAAACATTGACTCACATAGACAGACAGTCAAATGAATTAAATCCACATTTGTCTTTTATTTTAATTCACAATCAAATCTTTTTTCTTACTTGCGGACAAGGTTTGGACAATTTAGGGAATATCAAAATTAATTTATAATTCTGTTTTTATGAATATGCAGGATGAAACTTCAGGATGTTTTTGGAAAGATGAAATATTCACAGTAATTCTGTTATAATGTTATGTAATGAATAGTTTTTCATCTGCTGTTTGCTTGATTTGTATGTATGTGTGTGTGCGCGCATGTGTGTGTGTGTGTCTCATTGGAGTTATGTAATGAGGCTTCTAAAAGTAGATAAAAGTTCCAGTAGCAGTTCCACGTTTACAGTGTAGTTATATAAGGCTGTTTTTCACTGCGGGTATATTTATTTGGTGGCTGTGTTTGGATTGGGTCGGGTCGGGCTGGGGGCTTTGAACAGAGCTGTGTGACATTAGGTCTGAGCCCAGCTCAATTTAATTTACACATTATATTATATAGGTGTTGTGTGCTGTATATGAATGAAAAATGAATAATAAATAAGTAAATAAATAAATAATCATGCATGATAAAATGTGTTAATAGTTACTTTAACAAAAAAAATATATAGTTACAAGCCGCTTCACAACAAGTGTACAGCATAGCAAACAAAAATATAAATGAAAAATAAAATACTTTACAATAAAAATGAACCCATCAAAGACTTACCATCTGGATTATATCAGATTTTTTCCTTCATTCACAAAATACCAAAATGAAACTTGCCAAACTGTTTGCGAAAGGAAAAGACTAAGATTTGTATTTATTTGCAAATGAAAGTTTAATCCAAGTCATAATTAAGGGTCTGTGTGGAGCAGCATGTAGAGTTGCAGAAAGTACAGTGAGGCAATATAGAATTATGAAACATGAGTTATAAATTATGATATAACATGATGTGTAATGGAGAAAATATACACAGTCTATGGTGGGAAAATAATATATTTGGCAAACTGTGGAACTGCCTAACCGCCAAAAGTAGTTTAAAGCAAATCAAACAAAAATTACTGTGAACTCAATCGTGTGGGTGCAGAATCCAACATTAAAGCATGAATGTAATCACATGGAAATAAACATCCAGGAACCATTATCTTTCTCATTTCTATTTATTTTATGAATTTATTTGAGGTGCATGGAGCCCTCAGCCACGCTCAGTGTACGTGCATTCTAAAAGATTATGTAATTAATAACACTTCTGGAGATCCATAAAGACCTTTGCTCTTGTTTCAGCTCTAGTTGCCCAAGTGTCCAGTAAATGAGCCCCAGAGCATCCTGGGAAGGGTCACTCCAGCTCTGTGTGTGACAGTAGTCTACCAGGTCCCCCTGCTCATTTACTCTGGTTAGCAGCAACAAGTTTTTACATTTTTTTTTTTCAACAAGCTTTACTCACTCGTTTACTCACACGCCATGGCCGAGCATCCATGGCGATTACTCACACGCCATGGCCGAGTATCCACGGCGATTTCTCACACGTCATCTAGTTTCCTGCCTGGGCACTGATAGGGAGGGCAGGTGGAACGCTGGCCCTGCGCTGGCCCTGCGCTGGCCCTGCGCTGGCCCTGCGCTCAGTCACTGCTGTCAGAGAAACCTCACAACTACAGTGATTAATGACACCCGGGTGCAGGGATCAGAGCATGCACTGCGCTCTCTGCTAACTCAGAACAAGGGACAAAAAGAGTTAGACATCAGTGAGAGATGCCACTGCATACAACCCCAGGGAAGTCTCCGGCACAATGTGGCAGAGAAACGGTGGCAGAAGGATGGTAAACTTTAGAATATTTATTTTATTTTTTTCTCTTCATCTGTCATTTCATATAAAGTTAAAAAATCTTCAATGCATAATTTCTTGATACAGATATTTTCTTTTAAAAAATCCCGTCCAAAGGCAAACACTGTAAATAAATATGTAAACTCTGTGGTATGCTACATGACAATCTTTCCTTTATTTATTTGTTTATTTATTTATATATGTTTTGCTACTCTGCCCTATCACAATTAAATAAAGATTACATGAACAAATAAATACATCTTAAAATAAACAGCTGTTATGGTAGAGCTCTCAATGTTGGAAGCTGAATGATTGCATATAAACTGAATGTGAAATTGTGGAACGTTTATAAAAGATTTTACAAAAAATTGAAATATTGAAAAGCTAAGGAAGAAACATTTACTTGTAAAGAAAGGGAAACAAGAGAAGCAGAAAACAACAAACTTTATTTGCGTGGGAAGAGGGGGCCCATTTCTGATTTAATTAACTACGCATCCCCCCTTCCTTTCGTCCTCTGGGGGTGGGGGGGTGCACCCCGCACACCCCCTCCCCTGCTGTCCCAGCACCTGGGCCGATTAAACATGGAACGAGCTTTGGTTTCTAGGCAACAGCAACCTCCTTGATCCCCCCCCCGCAACATGGAAGTTTGTTGGAAGTGGAAAGCGCCCCACAACATGCCCCCACCCCAATGACAGAAGCACACACACACACACACACACACACATACTCACACAGTAAATAGGCAGCACTTTCACCAGGCCTAGGTTCAGTTTACCCAGCATGCTCTCCCTCCCCTGGTTGGCAGCAGCATGTTGATCTCCAGCTGGCTGCTCATGTGATCTTATACCCGTGTGCTTCAACACACCCAAAGATACACCCCTCCCAACAAGCCTGCCTCACAGGTACACCTGAAGAGGTGAGATTTTTCAGTCTATTTATTCCTTAGGCCAATGAGAATAAGTGAGAGAAAGAGAGGATACCCATAATAAAATGTCTGTGTTTAATTACTCAATCTGATCTTCACATCAGTACAGCAGGGAATTTAAAACAACAGAGAGACAGTGAAAGTCCCTCCCCCTGTCTCTCTGTGCAGCACCGAGGACCACACACAGACATCTCCACACTGAGCACCTTTGAGTCTCCGGCACACCCTATGGAAAAGCTTGCGCTGTTTTCCCCCGCGCTCTGCGGTCCCGCACTGCGCATTAAATCCTATTTGTCAACATAAACTATTCCTGGACGCTTCGCTAATCCTCTGAAATAAAACCATCTCCTGTTTACATCCCATCCTGGAAACGCACTCCTCTCCCTTACATCTCTGCTCTTATGTTTGGATTAAAAACAAATCATATTTCATATAAAAAAAGAGGAAGATAAGATATTTTATAAGTAAAAACACATGCACGTTTCTGGGGACTCCAGGGGATGCTGAAATGAGCTGCATTTTAACGAATTATAGCCATCTTCTCTGGATAGAATCTAATTCAGGCAGTGTGAGATTATTTAGAGGCTGAGGACTAACCAGTAACATACCTCTGTATGGTTTCTATCAGCCAATCAGAGACCAGAGGACAGCATGGCTAACCTACAATTAAGAATAATGAAAACCACACTTTGTCTGGGTTGTTTGTTGACCTTTAACCTCCCGGGGATAACTAAGATCTGATGACTGGCGATTTGTGTTGGCGCTCCCGGAAATAAAAGAGGTTTACCGGGATCTACCGGCCAATCAATCAAGCAATTGGTCTGTACATTTTTGAGCCAACAGATCTTAACAACATATTCCACTTTTCTCTCAGTACTCAGATTTCAGAGCTGTCTGTAGACAGATGGGAAACATTCTGATTTCATTCTCATCTCATTTTGTACTAAATTTTGTCCAGAAATCTCTCAGTTTATTCTGGATCTTTATTCTAAGATTGAACTGAAATGCCATATTTAACTCTGGTTACACTGCTGATGAAACTGACTCATGAAATTCTCTTTTTTTTTTTACATGGAATGAAAAAAATTGAATAGCACCTTACAACCTTGTTAGAAATAATGTTCCAGAAAACCATTGGGAATTTTGACCGTTTTTTGTGCTGAGAATGTTTTCCCCATCTCCCTAAGGTTCTGAAAAGGTTGTGGACACTGATAATTATTACCTGACTTGGAAGCTATCATTCTGACCATCATGTAAAAATAAAGCGTTTTGTTAACATGCACGCGCAGAACTGCCCCAGAGATGTTCCATGAGAAAAAGGGGAGAGGACAGGAGCCCAAAAAGGCTGGGCCATGCAGAGGAGGCTGCAGGCAGCTCCTGTGCTGCTCCAATTAAGCTGGTAGCTCCACTTTCCCAGGCTGGCGAAGCCAAGCAGTCTCTGTTTCATAGCCTCAGAGCCTACGCAACCTGCGGTTTCAATACCGTCCATACCACAAAACTCAATCGATCAGTGAGCCCTCATATAATCAAATGCTTGGCAACAGCTCTCGTTCACAGTATGTCGGTATTATTTTTGTTTTTGCTTTTGTGTCTTTTTGTGTTTTGGACAGGATTAGATCATTTTTATGCCCCACTGTAGTTCCCTCTTACAGGCCAACGTTAAACACACTTTAAGCTCTGTCATTTTTTTTCTGGATTACTGTACATGTCACTCTGATTTTCGTCACCGTTTGCCAACTTACGCCATTCCTGTTTTTAATGTTTCCCCCAAACTAAGAAGAACACACATTGGGCCTCATTTTCTATGTGTTTTCACACGTTTAAATTTACACTTTGGAAATGAAATTGATTCATATTGAATGGGACCGCACAAAGTAATTTCCAGGTCACATCCTAGATATAATTATTTTTTAATTGACTTGAGGAAAATCTTCAAACGAAAGTGTAAATGTATAATGAATAAGCTTCAGTGTGCTCTGTAGCAAGAGGCTGTGGGGGTATGGGAGGGTCAAAGGTCACACCAGTTGAATATCTAAACCCAGCAGCGTCTCGGCCTTCTGCAGGGGGAAGGGGGTGGGGGCACAGGACGGTTCCAGGCAAGGCCTCGGGGCGTAATACTTTTGGGGAAGGAGCCATTTATTTTCACTCGTAGCCCGTGTGCCCAATGACCAAAAATAAAGCCCAGCCAACCCCAAAATCAAACAGACTGCTGGCCACCCCGATAAGTCTGTGATCGCTAAAATGGCTGGCCTCCATCAACACGTCAGAGGCATTTATTTTAGACTGAGAGATTAATGGGCATCTATCTCCAGTGCACACATGACTAATATCCCATAATGCAATGTGAAACTGACTGTTTGTAACCAAAGGTCTCTGACTGAGTGGGTCTCATTTATCATGAATGGAAACGTGCACCTGTGTTTTCACAAGGCAATAAAAAGCAAATATTTAGGGTGAGATACGGAAATTCTTTGGTTTTGCGCTTTCCACCATGAAGAAAAAAAATTAAATTTTCCTCTACATTTATTTTTCATGTTTTTTGGCTGAGAAAAAAACATGACAAATGAGGCCCACTCTGTAGATATTACATGCATACATCCCTTAGCGAATTATTCAATATAAAATCCATATTGTTAAAGGAAATTTTTAAAGTTAAACGTTTTTAGCACATTCAAGTACGTCAAGTAGTTTGCGATTCAGATAACATTATCTAACAGTCAGAAGGAGCATTCTCAAAGACCGCTGTTCGGGGGTTCCAGTTAAGAGAGAATCTGAACCGAGAGCTTGACGTGGGTTTGAGGTTCACCCAGGGTACAAACTGCTGGTCATGATCTCCACAATGCAGGGAATGAGGGCATTAGCTGTTGCTGATATTATAACCGGTAACTCTTTCACATCTTTTCTGTCACCACTTAGTCTGGATTTGATTCATTATTCCTCCTTAAAACTGACTCGCAAACTCGTGTGTGATGAGGCGCCAGCCGCTTCACTTTAGGGGGAGATCGCGGCACGGCAGAGACATTTCAGTTAAGGGCTTGTAGGTAGTAAAGGTGCATAAAGAGGAGAGATGTCTCCAGTTCAGGTTTCGGAATTCTGGAGATCTGGAATCCGACGGGATTTTGCCTGAAGTCCTGATTTACACATTACCAGTTCAATCAAAGTTACCGGTAAAGTTCTGGAAAAATTTTCATGGAGCGTCAAAGAAATAAGTCAAATGTACTCATTTTGGAAAAGTGCCCAAACATTCTGGGAACCCAAAGAATTGTTAGCAAGGTACCCACCAGTGGCCGGAGTAACGCTGAGGAAACTGGAAAACTGGGGGTGTGGGCTTGCTGTTTTTTTTTTTTTTT
>JAFBMS010002280.1:0-30427 GCA_019788955.1 Albula glossodonta
AAGACATCAATGAACGGGAAGTGATCCAAAAACTATCCAATTATGTACAATATTATCTTATTAATATAATAACAATGACATTACGAAAACGTGAACATGTTATTATCTGCAACTGTCTCATTGAAGACTAAACACTGGCTGAGCTTTTGCCAAAGTTTTGTTACATAAGGGACATATCATGTACAGTTGTGCTCAAAAGTTTACATACCCCGGCAGAATTTTTGCTTCCTTGGCCTTTTTTCAGAGAATATGAATGATAACGCAAAAACTTTTTTTTCCACTCATAGTCAGTGGTTGGGTGAAGCCATTTATTGATAAACAACTGTGTTTTTTATTTTTAAATCATAATGACAACAAAAAACATCCAAATGAGATGAGTTCGAGCTGGCCCCGGTACTTGGGAAGCTCCGGTGTTGGTTACCAGCGGCCGTAGTCAAGTTAATAATGGTTTTCTTCAATTGTATGTAAGCAAACCGAGTGTATTTCAGTTGCTTGCAGTCGTAGGAGGTTTAGGAGGAGCGTTGTGAGTCGTGAGGATCCGGCTTGGGAGGCAGATTGTACACATCGGTGTCTAGCTATTTTTACACTTGATAAGATTCTTCAGTACAGCACAGTTAACTTTGGTGTGTTTGATTCTCGTACTAGTAGGGCTAGTCGTGAAAATCAGTGTCATTAATATGTGGTTAGATGGTGAAGTTCCTTGCCAGTACGAGACGGGAATCAAGCACTAACTTTACCGTCATTGACATGAATGGGATTTTGCATTTTGCCGTGTAGTCTCTGTGACGTCGTCAAAAACATATAAAGCTGGAGCAAACGCTGCTGCAACTATCGGCGTCACACTGGGGAACAACAGCGTCTGTGTCCAGAAGTTTTGCCTGGCAGTCTTACAATTAGTATTCGAGTTGCTGAGGATATGATGCTGAATGAGGAGTGACAATGGGTTTGTTTTAATTAACGAGAGAGGTTTTGCCAGGTAATCGGTGTGGAGGGATGCTATATTTTGACGCGATGAAATCGAGCTGGCCCCGGTACTTGGGAAGCTCCGGTGTTGGTTACCAGCGGCCGTAGTCAA
This sequence comes from Albula glossodonta, assembly GCA_019788955.1. Taxonomy (NCBI): domain Eukaryota; kingdom Metazoa; phylum Chordata; class Actinopteri; order Albuliformes; family Albulidae; genus Albula; species Albula glossodonta. The sequence continues at coordinate 1,076 of JAFBMS010002280.1, forward strand.
GTTAATAATCGTATTCTTCAATTGTATGTAAGCAAACCGAGTGTATTTCAGCTGCTTGCAGTCGTAGGAAGTTTAGGAGGTGCGTTGTAAGTCGTGAAGATCCGGCTAGGGAGGCAGATTGTACACATCGGTGTCTAGTACGAGACGGGAGTCGAGCACTAACTACCGTCATTGACATGAATGGGATTTTGCCTTTTACCGTGTAGTCTCTGTGACGTGGTCAAAAACATATAAAGCTGGAGCAAACGCTGCTGCAACTATCGGCGTCACACTGGGGAACAACAGCGTCTGTGTTCAAAAGTTTTGCCTGGCAGTCTTACAATTAGGATTCGAGTTGCTGAGGATATGATGCTGAATGAGGAGTGACAATGGGTTTTTTTTTTTTTTAATTAACAAGAGAGGTTTTGTCAGGTAATAGGTGTGGAGGGATGCTATGTTTTGACGCGATGAGAGCGAGCTGGCTACGGTACTTGGGAAGCTCCGGTGTTGGTTACCAGCGGCCGTAGTCAAGTTAATAATCGTATTCTTCAATTGTATGTAAGCAAATCGAGTGTATTTCAGCTTCTTGCAGTCGTTGGAAGTTTAGGAGGTGCGTTGTGAGTCGTGAGGATCCGGCTAGGGAGGCAGATTGTACACATCGGTGTCTAGCTATTTTTACACTTGATAAGATTCTTCAGTACAGCACAGTTAACTTTGGTGTGTTTGATTCTCGTACTAGTAGGGCTAGTCGTGAAAATCAGTGTCGTTAATATGTGGTTAGATGGTGAAGTTCCTTGCCAGTACGTGACGGGAGTCGAGCACTAACTACCGTCATTGACATGAATGGGATTTTGCCGTTTGCCGTGTAGTCTCTGTGACGTGGTCAAAAACATATAAAGCTGGAGCAAACGCTGCTGCAACTATCGGCGTCACACTGGGGAACAACAGCGTCTATGTTCAAAAGTTTTGCCAGTACAACACAGTTAACGTTTTTGTGTGTGTATTTGTTGTACTAGTAATGCTCTCCGTGACAATCAGTGGCATCAGTATGTGGTTACATGTGCAGATTAAAACATGTATAAATCTTGAACAAACACTCCTGTGACTGTTAGCGTCTGAAGCCAGTTGGGAGACCTTTCTGGCGAGTATTTGACAGTCTTGAACAAACATTCCTGTAACTCCTAATGTGTATTGAAATAACAAAAGGATGCTGTCGCTTCTTGTTAATGACCTGCTACCTGCCGTCTGTGTAAAGAGAACCACGTGAATTGAAAGTGGAATGAATTTTCCTCTCAAATCCTTTCCTCGGGTGTCTGTGCTTCTTGGAAAAGAGCACACTGCCCCCATGCTGCCTACGCAATACAAAAGAACATGCCACATGAACCACAGTACAATTACCAACCCTGTGGGAAAATATGGGCATTCACTTTCTATTCCTCATAATGCATTTTATCAAGCTGTTTTCTTATCCATTGCACTCAGAGTGCAGCATCCTGGCTGACTTTCATGTGTTTGGGACTTACATAGGGACTTGACACCCAATCACAGGCCAAACAATAAGGGGTCATTTCAAGTGAAACCCTTTTCACACATGATAGTTGGATGTTTCTGCTCACAGAGCAGAATCTTGACTCATTTTTGTGTCTAGGACTTACATATGATGCAGCTGCAATCACAGGCCAAACAACAGGGGTCATTTTCAGTGTAACCCTAGTTACACACAATCGTGGGATGTTCTCATACGTCGGCAAGAGCAGGATCTCAAGTCTTGTTCCTCTATCCATTGCACTCAGAGAGCAACATCTGGCCTAATTTTCATGTGTAAGTGATTTACATATAATACAACCCTAGCCATTCGCCAAACAGTAGGAGGCATTGGAAGAATACATTTTCTCATACATGACAGTTGCAAGAGCAGTAGCTCAAGCTTTGCTTTCCCATGCATTGCACTCAGAGAGCAATATCCTGGGTGCTTTTCCCATGTTTGGGACTTTGTGACATAACCCCAACCATTGGCCATAGGGGTCATTTTACATGTAACCCTAATTATGTGCACCTGTTTGATCATCTTGCGTTACATCTGATGTAGCACAACTCAGAAAAAGTCATGTTTAGTGGAGAGAAATTCCTGTCTGTGGCGTTCATCTGATGTAAAATGAATAAATGGATGTTTCATTCAGATACCTCGCCTCTGCTGTAAATTGATTATTCCCCGAAAGGGAGAGCCATCCTTGGACAGCCGTGCCCTGGACAAGGAGCAAACTAAACAGCGGCATAGTTTACGGCTTGGTCTAGCCAGGAGTCAAATATCCCTGGCCCGCAAAGCCTATGCACTTGGTGCTGCTAATTGCCCATCCACTGTCGATCCCTGAGCCCAGGTGTGAAAAATATGTGCTTGTGTGAGTGCTCTGTTTCTGCCCATTTTCTGTATTTTTTTTTTGTGTGTGTTTGTGTGTGTCGACAGAGCGCACAAAGTGATGGACTGGTTCAAAACACAAAAAAACAACAACACTTGCATGTGACACTACCCCTTTGAGAGTAAAATATGAGAAAATATTACTTCCTGGGCAGGAAGTAACAAGAAAAAAAGGAAGGAAAAGTGTGTGTGTGTGTGTGTGTGTGTGTGTATGGCGTATACTTTTATACTGGTATACTGGTCACGAATGGGAGCTACAAAGTATAGATTCCCGGTAAGACTAAATTAACAGGATTTGGACGGTGTTTGATATGGAAAGAAAAAAGTACAAATAAAATGGGATTCCCCAATCTGAAATCGAATTGAATTTATCTCTCAAATCCTTTCATCAGGTGTATGTGCTTCTCAGAAAAGAGCACACTGACCCCGTGATGCCTACAGAACAGAAAATGCCTCATGAACCACAGGTTACCCTGGGGGGAAATATGGGCATTCACTTTCTCTTCCTGATAATGTATTTTATCAAGCTGTTTTCTTATCCATTGCACTCAGAGAGAGGCATCCTGGCTGATTATCATGTGTTTGGGACTTACATAGGACGAAACCCAATCACAGGCCAAACAATAGACAGGGAGATGGGGTTGATTCCCCAATTCATGTTTAGTGGATAGAAATTCCTGTCTGTGGCGTTCATCTAATGTAAAATGAATAAATGGATGTTTCATTCAGATACCTCTCCTCTGCTGTAAATTGATTATTCCCCGAAAGGGAGAGCCATCCTTGGACAGCCGTGCCCTGGACAAGGAGCAAACGAAACAGCGGCATAGTTTGCGACTGGTGTGGGCCAAGACTCCGATATCCCTGGCCCGCAAAGTCTATGCTCTTGGTGGGGCTAATTTCCCATCCACTGCCAAATCCCTGAGCCCAGTCACACCTATGAAAAGTGTGAAAAATATGTGTTTGTGTGAGTGCTCTTTTCCTGCTCACTGTCTGTCATTTATTTATTTATTTATTTTAAATGCATCTATTGCGATTAGAGCATACATAGATATGAACTAGTTCAAAAAAAAAAAAAAAAAAAAAAACTACATTTTGCATGTGACACCATCCCTTTAAGATTCAGCCAGGCGGGGGGAGTGAAATACGACAAAATATTACTACCTGGGCAGGGAGGAAAAATCCAAAAGTATGGATTCCCAGTGAGACCGAATTAACAGGATTTGGAAGGTGTTTGATAAGAAAAATAGGAAAAGTACAAATAAAATGGGATTCTGTAACCAGAAGGCCAGTTTACCCGGGACATACGCCTAGGTGGACAGGACTCACAGGTGATTTGCCTGATGGAATCAGCTGTTCTGAGCACAAGAAAGGAGCCTGATTGCTGTTGGGAAGAATGAATGGCTGAGCTTGGGTAGGGAAGGAGGAGATGTTAAGAAAATTGGAACAGTTAATCCGCTTCTCCCGCCATCAAAATCGACAGTGGCTATCCATGAGGTATTTAACTTTGACTGATACCCAGGATACCTGAGCCAATCACGCTTCTCGTCCACACCAGCTGCTCTTATGCATTGAAAGGTCAGTTACTGTCATTCTGCTGTTTGGAATCATGATTTCACATAAACAAACACAAGGAATCCTTCGATCCTGTGATGATCTAGCTGATCCATCACAGCAGTAGCAACTAAATGGATGTATCCCTATATTTCTTCCTTGCAGGTGACATCTTGTACTACGGATGGCCTCGCCCCTGGGAAGAGTTTTACCCTCCGAGGAGGAGAAGGTGGCCATCCTCTCGGAGGTATACGCTGGCTACTTTGGACGTAACTGCGTGGTGGGGAAGATTAGGCGGCGGTTCTACTGGCATAACATCAGAGAGGATGTGGAGTAATGGGTAAGTTGATCCATATTAGTTCCTGTCTCAAATGTGCACTGTATAGTTTTGATTATTGTGACATAAAATGCCTTATAATGTGTTGCAATGATATTGTATACATAATGTCTCAAAGGTATAATGTATTATAATGATAGCTGTGGTACAGCCTAATCGTATCTAGTATATCTTTAAACATTTTTATGCATGTACAATAGAAACTGTACAGTGTAATTATAACCTCAGTCAAAACCTTTCTGGAGTTTAATACAGCTTTTTTTTTTTTTTTTTTTGCTTTACTGCACCTTTACTTGTAGATCAGCACCTGTGTCCTGTGCCAAAGGTTTGATCGGGTGAAGACGGAGGCACCAGAGGTGAAGCGGATCAAACCAGTGGCACCGTGGAACATTATTGGTATGAACATTCATCGTGTGAAAGCTTGCATTGCAGTCAAATTTAGAGCTACTGATTCATGAGTTTCCTCTGTCTGTCTGTACAAACTCAGGTGTCGACCTCATTGGGCCATCCAAGATATCAATGAACGGGAAGTGATACTGTTTGACGGCCACAGACTTCTTCACAAAGTGAGTAGAGGCCAGAGCCATCAGGGAGAAAATGGTAGTGGAGACCTCACAAGTTTTTATGTTTTCTAGTATACCTAGTGTATTTGTAAAAAAAAAAAAAAAAAATTCAAGGGGGATGGTCAGTCTCGGAGTGGAAGGATGGTGGTATATACCTACATTTTTTATATTCATGCATAATCATAAGAAAAAAAGACAGAAATATACTTGTAACTCATGGTATTAATACAAAAACTATCCAATTATGTACAATTTTATTTATATAATGACAATGACATTAGGAAAACGTGAACATGTTATTATCTGCAACTTTCTCATTGAAGACTAAACACTGGCTGAGCTGTTGCCAAAGTTTTTTTTACATAAGGGACATATCATTTTTATTAATGCATGAGAACGTTTATGATCTCACCTGTTGTTTTCTTCTTCTTTACTAAGAAATAACTTTTAAGGTAGTGCTGTACCGTTCACTTGGCCAAATGTAACCTGTAGCATCTGCAATTCTCATCCAAAGCAAAACTCACAGTGAAGTTGCATTAGCCAATGAGAAGCATGCATTTGCAGGCTCCAATCAAATAAGCAATAAGCAGTCAAAAGCCACAACAGCACAGCGGATACAAAACATTACAAAGTGAAGCACAAAAAACGTTGGATTTAAACATCGCTGTGGGTCTCCTCTGTCAGGCTTACAATTAGAATTCGGCTTGCAGGGGATATGATGCTGAATGAGGAGTGACAATGGGTTTGTTTTAATTAAGGAGAGGTTTGGCCCGGTGATTGGTGTGGAGGGATGCTATATTTTGACGGGATGAGAGCGAGCTTTCCACGGAACTTGGGAAGCTCCGGTGTTGGTCGACTGTGGCCGCTGTAGTAATATTAACCATCATTTCCTTCATTTCTTTTGTAACGGTGGGGAACGGAACCTGTCTATAAAGAAAACAAATAAGGCAGGGGGATGAGGTTTTGGGGGCGGGACAAATGACGTGGGAATGTTGCAAAAAGAACGTGAGTTGTTCATGTTAAAAAGAAAGAAAGTGTGTTGTTAATGAAAAGAGAAGGAAACTGGAATTGTTAATGTTAAAAGGACATAAGTGTTCATGAAAAAGACGGGCAAGACAGCAACAATAAGAGGACTCTGGCAGTTGGATCGCTAATGCTCAGCGGAGGCGGGAGAGGCTCACTGTTCACCGGCCGCTACAGTGGACGTCCGCGGCGCAGCAAGTCACCGACAACGGCTAAGCTAAGCGTCCTGGGCAACGAGTGTGCACAGACTCGGGGCGGGGTAGAGATAAGTCCAGGGCTGGCGAAAGGGTCGTTATTATTGTTCATTCAGCCTGTGAATCTGCAAATTAAACGACGTTCTGTATGCTATTCTGCTGTGTTGTGGTAACTGGCATATGGGTAAGAATGAGTATCGTCCGAACTGGTGGTTAGGCTAGCGAGTCTAGGTTTCCACATGTCTGCAGTGCAAATTCACTTGGTTACAGTATGCAAGCAATCCGAATGGGATTTTGCCTGTTGCCGTACAGTCTCTGTGACGCAATCAAAAACATATATAAAGCTAGAGCAAACGCTGCTGCAACTATCGGCGTCAGCCTGGAGATCAACAGTGTCTGTGTCCAGAAGTTTTGCCTGGCAGTCTTACAATTAGAATTCGGCTTGCTGAGGATACGATATTGAATGAGGAATGACAACGAGTTTATTTTAATTAACGAGAGAGGTTTGACCCTGTGATGGGTGTGGAGGGATGCTATATTTTGACGCGATGAGAGCGAGCTGGCCACGGTACTTGGGAAGCTCCGGTGTTGGTTGCCAGCGGCCGTAGTAAGCTTAATCATTGTTTTCTTCAATTGTATGTAAGCAAACCGAGTGTATTTCAGCTGCTTGCAGTCGTAGAGATCAGATGAGATGCGAGCTTTCCACGGAATTTGGGAAGTTTCGGTGTTGGTTGACTGCGGCCGCCGTAGTAATTTTAATTGTCATTGTCTTCAATTGTATGTAAGCAATCGGAGTGCATATCAGCTGCATGCCGTCCTGGGAGTTGTTAATGACCTGCTACCTGCCGTCTGTGAAAAGTGATCCAACGAGATTTGAAAGTGGAATTAATTTACCTCTCAGATCCTTTCGTCAGGTGTCTCTGCCTCTTGGAAAAGAGCACACTGCCCCTATGCTGCCTACGCAATACAAAAGAACATGCCACATGAACCACAGTACAACTGCCAACCGTCTGGGAAAATATGGGTGTTCACTTTCTGTTGAACATCATTTCGTCAAGCTGCTTTCTTATCCATTGCACTCAGAGAGCAGCATCCTGGCTGATTTCCATGTCTTTAGGACTTATGTAGGATGAAACCCAATCACAGGCCGAACATTAGGGGTCATTTCAGTTGTAACCCTTTTAATTTCATCACTTGTAAGCAAGAGCAGCAATTAGCAACATCTTGGCTAATTTGCATGTCTTTGGGACCTGCATATGATGCAGCCGGAACCACAGGCTGTACGATTGGGTCATTTCAAGTGTGACCCTTTTCATGCATGATAGCTGGATTTTCCTGTTCACAGAGCAATATCTTGACTCATTTTTGTGTCTTTATGACATATGATGCAGCTGCAATCACAATCAATCCTATGATGATCGAGCTGATCCATCACAGCAGTAGCAGGCTGTACGATTGGGTCATTTCAAGTGTGACCCTTTTCACACGTGATGGCTGGATTTCCCTGCTCACAGAGCAACATCTTGACCCATTTTTGTGAGCTCAGTGTTGAACCTGCCTGGAGTGTCCACCACAGCGACTCTTCTCCCACACACTACTCCTTCTCCTTTCTCACTTATCAGGGTCAGAGAAGAGGAGGTGATCTGAGATTTAAATTTCTTCGCCCAGGATGGTGTTTCCTGCTGCACTCTTCTCAACACCACTCAGGCCCACCAACACCAGCCTGAGGTCTTCAGCTCCAGATAGACAGGAGAGACTTTAATTAGGGCCAACACACTCCTGCTTTCCACACTCTAGAGTAGTTTGGTGTAGTGTTCTGTTATTGATATTTTTATGATGCAGTAATTAGACATACCTTTTCAGCCAAATGAAAAAAAAAAAGAGAAAAAAAACCATGTCCACTAAAAATTTATCCTTGCCTGAATGAAAAATAGGAATGGTATACTTTCACATTGTTTCTTGAAAGAGTTGTAAAATTTTTCATTAACAGGTCACTTGCCCATCATCTAAATCTGGTCATGATAAATAACATCATGAGAGAGCTCTATTAAATACAAACTCTGATATTGGGGGTCCCCCTTTTCCTACTTACTCTCAGCTCTGTTATAAAACTGAACACTTGTCGTTATTGAGTTCTAACACAGATGAAAATGAGACACAAACTTACCATTTTGTTCAATGTTTCTGCTCATTTTTCTGATATGTAGATTATTTCAGGTATGAGTAAATATCAGATCAGATGTTTGCAGATCAGTCTGATGCAGTAGCGTCTCTGTGTGTCTCAGAGCTATAGTAAAAACTGCACTACAGCTCCACCTACTTGTATACACATCTGTAACTTCCTGATACAGTTTAAGGTGTGGCTAGAGAGGCTGAATAGAAACTCCCAAAAAATAAAACACTGCACTGCTAACAGTCATTCGTGAACGGTCCCTGAAGACATGTTGCACTATACCATTCATAATATTCTCTAGCAGTGCCAAGGCAGCCATGGTCATGCTATCTTGATATGTTCACATGTTTTAGGTCTATTTATGTGAGCAAAATAAATTGGTTAAAAATGCACTGGTTGCTCATATCTGTTAATTTAATGTATCACTTAAGGCCAAAAACAAGATTGATTACAAAAAGTAATGTTATCGTAATTAATACAAGGAATAAGGAACTATTGTGCAAATTTATTTTGGTCTCTAGGGTGTGCTATATATGTGTCAATATGTGCCCTAAAAGACTACAAGACTCAAGCTAACCTGCGTCCCACTCGTATTTTTCTTTTCTGTACTGTCGTGTGTGTGTGTGCGTGCGTGCGTGCGTGTGTGCGCGCGCGCGCGCCTCCCTCTCCCTAGTACAGAAATTCCCCCTTGGATGGCCAAGGAGCATCAATGCTGGTGCCACGTGTGGTCTTGCAGGAGAGTCCATGTGCAGTGTGTTGGGCTTTTGGCATGCTGTGGAGGTTCTCTCTCCCAAGATCCTGCTCCCGTGGCACTGGGGAGGACAGCAAGGTGGGGCGCTGGATGGGGGGAAATAAAATGCCTTTGCCATTCGTGAACTGCTTTGGTTTTAACTAATAAAGCTCTGCTAACTGAAACTCTGTCTCTTGGTCTTCTGTGGTGGGTGGATTGTTGTACTCCTTGCAGTATATGGTGTTGTATATGACAACAAAATTATTTTGGACTGTATTAGTCAGTCAAAATGCTAGGACAAGTAAGTAATATTCTTAATGGTAGTATAACAAAAAAAGATACAATTAAATGTTATAATTCATGTTGTGGCATTTTCCTCTTTGACACAACTCTAGGGCACAACTGAGCATGTCTATTGGGCAAAAATATTCCACAAATATTCCACTTCCTGGTTCTGCAGCTATCTCCATAGACATTTTCTGGAGTCACAGTCTCTACATATTACATACTCTAAGGGTTGAACCCACCTATAATAAACAAAGAGGAGTTACAAATGTCTATAATTGGATGCAAGAAAACTCTTGAAGTCAATTCCTATTATTTCATTGGGAACTGGGGAATAGTGGGGAATAGTGATCAGTCTAGATGGAGTCCAATTTAAATACAACCTCAAAGATTTTGGCCCACTGACTCATTCATTTCAAATGTATTCACAGAATATATTCCATGCCATAGACTCGATATAAAAGGGCTCATACTCTGAAGTCAGTGTGTATGTAAACTTTGTTTGTGCTTAAATCATTGGAATATAAGAAAATGTTTTAGGAAACATTTAGGTAGTCTGAAGCCAGTTGAGAGACCTTTCTGGCGAGTATTTGACAATCTTGAACAAACATTCCTGTAACTTCTTTCATGTGTTTTAAAATAACAAAAGGATGCTGTAGCTTCTTGTTAATGACCTGCTACCTGCCATCTGTGAAAAGTGATCCAACGAGAATTGAAAGTGGAATGAATTTACCTCTCAGGTCCTTTCGTCAGGTGTCTCTGCCTCTTGGAAAAGAGCACACTGCCCCCATGCTGCATACGCAATACAAAAGAACATGCCACATTAACCACAGTGCAACTACCAACCCTGTGGGATAATATGGGCGTTCACTTTCTATTAAACTTCATTTCGTCGAGCTGCTTTCTCATCCATTGCACTCAGAGCAGCATCCTGGCTGATTTCCATGTCTTTAGGACTTACATAGGATGAAACCCAATCACAGGCCAAACAATAGGGGTCATTTCAATTGTAACCCTTTTAATTTCATCACTTGTAAGCAAGAGCAGGAGCTCAAGTGTTGTGCATCTCTGCATTGCACTCAGAGAGCAACATCTTGTCTAATTTGCATGTCTTTGGGACCTGCATATGATGCAGCTGGAACCACAGGCTATACGATTGGGTCGTTTCAAGTGTGACCCTTTTCACACATGATGGCTGGATTTCCCTGCTCACAGAGCAATATCTTGACTCATTTTTCTGTCTTTAGGACTTACATATGATGCAACTGCAATCATAGGCCAAACAATAGGGTTCATTTTCAGTGTAACCCTAGTTACACACAATCGTGGGATGTTCTCATTTGTCGGCAAGAGCAGGATCTCAAGTCTTGTTTCTTGTGGAAGTGTAAGGTGGGCGTGTAGGTTCATTCTGAGAGCAGTACAGCTCTCTGCAATGAAAAGAAGTCTCAAAGTGACTGAATCTTCACTCTGTCAGTGTATGCGGAATTGTACCTGGCAAAGACCTAAGAAATTACATGTGTGTGTACAGCATTCAATAAACGTCAACATTTTCAGTTTCTGCTTCTTCATGCACTTCCCAGTCTGTTTGATGACAAACATTACACTGATGAAAAGAAATGTTGTTCTAAACACGTACGTACAATTAAAGTATTTTTAAAGTGTTTGACCACGCCACCAACGGACTTCCACCCCAAGACTGAATTCAAATTTTATTGAGGCTACAGGGTTCCCACACACGTAAGTTAGGAAGAATTACCAGAGACGTAGTATTTAGATTATGGGCAATTTTTATTTTACCAGTTCATTTAAAACTCATTTTATTCAATGACATTAAAATATTAAGCTGTAATAAAAAAAAAAAATACATTTCACGCAAGAGGGGCAAAGGGTGCCACCAGAAATAATACATAAAAACTAGATTTTAGAGCTTCTGAGGAACCTATGAGTTTGCATGTGAAAGCATCATTCAATGTGTAATGTGATGTATATTTATACATTGTAATGCACAGTGCTGTATGATAAGTTGCAAAACAGGTCCTCTCTACAGAAAGACAAATATGGTAGACTACGATGACAATGCATTGCCTGGACAAAGTGATCAGTATGGTATAACTCAGCCCTGGGGATTGATCGGCCCTCTGGCCACATTCGGCGCTCTGACTATCCCTGACCTGCCCGCATGAGGTCATTGGTAAATTTAAAGTAAATGTAAACCTACGCCGTAATAGGTGTACACATTACAATTGCACTGCTTTTATTTTGAAGGAATTGGTAAATTAATGTTGTTGTTTTGTTTTGTTTTTTTTTGTTTTTTTTTTTCTTCAATTTTTTTAATTGCCCTACCCTGGTATAACTGAAAAAACATCTGACATGAGAACTCCAACGACTGAATTCATAACGGAAAATCGTGGCCACTTCTTGGGGAAGCTCTTACGAAGCTAAATGAATGAAATGTAAAATAATACTTCTTAATCTCTACCAACACACGAGTTGTGCTTCAGCATAAATGTAACCGTAATATTGTCATTCTGCTAATAAATTATTGTTATTATAAAATTTATTACATATGTATTTATTTGAAACCAACCATATCAATAATATAAATAATATCATTATCATAGACAATATTAACACATGAATAAACCTCTTTACATTCTTGGGTGGGGATTATGTCTATTATTTTGCATTAAAGTGGTCAAGTGATAAAGTAAACATACATTTCTTTAGACTGACATACAGTATTGTGGTAATATGGTCATTTACTGAAGATAACAAATCATAGCAGAACTCTTAGTTAGAAGGCATAGTATTGCCTGATATTAACTTTAATTTCATCACCTTCGGTAGCAAGTCCTTATCTTGCCTCATTTTAAAGTGAACTGATGATCCATTCGTTCTCGTATCAGAGTGAGATCGCACTGCCTGACGGCTCTGGGTGCTTAGGAGAAACCATTGCAATAGCCTTAAAGGTAGAATCACAAAACCAACACGTAGCGTTAAATAATGTGCGGTTAAAAAGGGCTTTTACCCGGCGAACATCTTAGTGGCAACAAGTTACTTCTAGCTAAGCATGTTTGTGGTCATTAATGCAGTCTGGAAATATTAACGTAGCACAGGCTAGCCATGTCTCCTTACATTTACATTCATTTGGCAGATGCTTTTATCCAAAGCGACGTACAAGGATTGGATACAGTCATCAACAAATCAAAAAGTGCATGCTGCTAGTGTGAATGGTACTCAGCCAAGTAAAATATATACAATTATAAAATTAGTATTATACAATTAACAAACAAACGTAATACACGAATATAAATGTAAATACTACTACATTTACATTATAATGATGGATACTAGTTAAATAATACAAACACATAATTATACATAACACACAATAGATGTACAACAAATTCTGATTGAGGATAGGATATTTAGGCCAGATATTGTCTGAAGTTGGTGGATTTTCAGACCACAGTAGCATGCAGTTTAGCAGTCACAGATTATGTATAGTTTATACTATGTATTATATTGTTTTCTGTGTCTGGGTAGCTTTGTCTTGCAGTGTTCTAGCTAATTGGACAAGTGATACAGATTAAGTTTTGTTAAGGAACAAGCTAATTCCTTTCTCTATATTAGAACTATTAGTAACCGTAGTTCTCCTATGCTGAGTTACAGTGACGATATGAGAGTGAGATAGCTGCCTGCCAGTGTATCCATAGCAACTTCTTGTAACGGTTTATTCAAAACATACCACCTGCAATCGCACCGGAAGCATGCCTGATTGGTCCAGCATGGGCGTGCTGCGCATGCAAGTCACCGTTTGTCAAAGTGCACGTGGACTCGGTGGATTACCATAATGGAAAAAAGGTATGACAGTGAAAAGAGGAATTAGCAGGTAAGAAAAGGCTATTTATTTTATTTTTGCATTAGTAATCTATGCATTACTGAATGTCTGGCTAATTTTCATGCTACCTAGCTAACCTACGTTTGTATTTTTTGAAAAATTAAGTTAGCAGGATGATATTTAGTATGTTCTGTTAGAGACATCTCCTCAATTTCTTGCTCCATTCGTAGCTGTGGTTCAGGAGTTAAGGTATGTTCACATGGCGCTTTCCGTTGAAGCCCAGTGCAACGCTGGCGGCTTGTCCTGGTACTTGTCAATCATACAAACTATCTTCCCAGAGTGAAGTTTGAATTTGCGCTCATTCATTGCATTTCTGGAGCTAGTAACTTAGATAGCTAGCTAAGTAGCTAGACTGCATGCAACTAGCTGATGTCAGCTAGCTTGCTAGCTATCAGGAAATAAGCCAGATAAAGTCAACGCTAAGTAACAAGTTCGCTATGGACACTAGCACTAGCTAACTTTAGCAGTCTTCCGATCGAAATGGCTTAAGTTAAGCTAGCACTATGTTCGTTGCTAGATAGGGAGAGGTCTGACCAATGTCCTGATAACTAGCTATAGTTACCTGACATACAGGGTAGCTAGCAGCATGTCCCAGTTATCTTGCAAGCTATTGAATGTGCCAGGAAAAAGTTAGCAAGCTAGCTAACGTTAATTCAATCGGAACACGGCTAACTTCAACAAGCACCATGTCCGTAGCTAGCTAGGGAGAGAATCCCTTATCTGGCCAATTTCCCGATAGCTATCTACATATCGTAAAGATAAATACTTCCTCTGAAATGACCATGGATAATGTTTTGCATTTGTCATCATGCAGCTAGTTAGCTCCTTACTTGACTATATATTATTCAACCTTATGTAGGGAAGCCCTGCTGTGTAGTAGTGACACAATGTATGACCATATACCAGAATTAAATTAGCATTTGGTAACAGCAGAATAATCATGATAAACAAAAAGCGACATCCAATTGTTTGTGAATAGCCATGTTGGGTGAAGAAATGTTTAGCTGTCAGTTTCAACCACAAGAGGTCCCCATGCTTAATGCAATGCGTTGAAAAAGTAGTATTGTACTGGTAATGACAAAACATGAATTGGAACTACATTGAAAATTGTAGTTTTAGTTTACTGAATGGAAATAGTAGAACAATACATACGACTATAATGCAAATGTGGAACAGAAAAACAGCAGTCATAACAAAATCCCCATTAAAAACAACTGGGTAAAGTAAAACAAATGAAAATGAACAACAAAAAAAGTTTTAATTTCATGAAGCATGTGTAACTTAACCATTTTTTATTGCAGCTTTAATTTGAAGAGGAAGGACCTCAACAAGTTCCTCTGTCTTGGGCAGGTCAGTCCAAGACAAAAATTCTTGTGGCACTCGCAGGTCACTTTCTTCCTCAGTAAAGAGGGTAAAGCCTTCCTCCTCTTCACAGATGCTCAGTACTGTGAGGACCACTGTCTTTTCCTCTGCGGATCCAGGGTCCTGTGTATAAAAGAGTAAAACAAAAAGTGCATTGTAGACATTCTTAGTCGTTCTTTCATGTTTCAGTGTGAAATAGCAGTGGAACTTTGCTTGATGTGGGAATATTCTGAAATAAGCCATTGATGGAATATAAAAGCTGACATTCTGTACATTTGTCCCATATTCATCTTGTTTTCTCAAATTGAAATGGAACAAAGTATTGAGCAAAATGAACAATTTTGACTTCACAGTCTGAATACTTGTGGAGGGCACCGTAAATGATTAGAAACAGTATTCGCACATTGTAAAATTAGTATACTCATATCTAGCACATTAATAATCAAAATAGCCTCTTGTTTGACAATAGTTAAAGTTTCATTTGTTAAGTAAATTTTGTCTGTATGGACCTAGCAAGCAGCCCTAAACACCACCATCTTATCATAGTATCATAGACTATTTCAGAGGAATAATGTTCGGGAGCCCCTTTCATAGTTGGTGGGTTTTAAGTGGTAGCCTGTGGGAACTGTAGTTTCCTGAACATTTTTTTTTTTATTAATCACAGGTGGCATACCTCAACAGTTGTAGTGTGCGAGGTACTGTGGTACTGGACCATCTGCAGTCCCCCGGAGAAGTTTTCCCCCATCTTAAGGTGTACTGATAGCTTCTGGCCAGTCTGTATCTGCTGTAGGGCTACCTCTCTCCACAGTGAATTTCTGGCCGTGTGGCCATGTTGCTCCAGTTCAGTGTTGCGGAGGGGCACACTTTCCCCACCATTGCGCATCCTCCACTCCACAGGAGCACTGACCTAGAATGTAAAAGATAACTGGCTATGTTGATGTCTCTCTTAGATAGTTACAGTTGAAACACAACACATGAGGCACAGAGTTGTAGTATAGCAACCATTGACAAGCAAAAGTGCAGTTAATTTTTTGTAGGCTATTAAAGAAGCTGCTGTCGGTAGACCTAAACACCAGTGTCTTTACGTCTTATATAACTGATATAGTACCATAGAAAAGTGATATATTAGCCTCTGTAATCCATTTACTAAGCTTATTAAACATTTAATGAGGATCTTTTATATGTAACTATTATACAGTCAGATCAGCATGATCAGTGTTTTTGATACATAGCAATAGTAGTAATTATAACTATAACTGCTTACCTTGCTAACTTTTCCGTAGTTGGTTACCAGCTGGAATTCGGCTGGAGGTTCTTTGCCTAGTGTGAGTGGGGTGCTCTTCGGAGTGGTCAATAGCTTTGCTGCCTCCATGACCCCTTCAGGTGTGTTCATTTTTCTGCACAAAAACACTTTTGTGTCAGCTTTAAAATATATTTGACATTTAGAATGCCATTTTGGTGAAACCAGCCTGTAGTTTCTAATCATATATGTAAGTCCCTCTTTTGGAGGATGAGACAAGGCATCATACAGCGGCCAGTTTGCTTTTGCCTTGAGCACTGCCACGTGGTCACAGAAGCCTAGGTGCACCAATAGTTTTGTCCTCTCAGCTTGAGCTCCATCTGCCAAAAATTTGAAGGATACGACCTTCTCTGCCTCCGTTACTGAAACACATTTAACCCGTAGTGTCGGGAGTTTAGAATATAGGGTCCTATTCCCCTGATACTGGAACAGCTCCTGAATGGAATGTTTGGAAAACATTATGCATCTCTTACTGTTATATGAGGTAAAAACTGTATTTATAGCTAGTGTATTTGTTTTGAATACACTTATTGGATAAAGTGTTATTATGCCAGACCTTTCTGAGTTATGCATGTTTGTTTTGTATTTGATATTGTCTCTCATTGGGTAAAGTGTTGCTGTGTTTGCCAGACTTTAAAGGATTGGCTACTGTAATTCTGAGGCATCTTTCATTGTATTGATTTAGATTATGTTTTTGGAGGGAAATACTGCGCTGGACTTGAATTGCTTGTACAACCTAAGCCTGAGTTACACTGGATGCTCTTTTTTTAACTGATAATATTAATGTAAGATCTAATAAATTAATGAATTATTCAGAGATGGCTAGTTTTTTGTGTGTGTTGGTGCTTGAGGGAGTATGCGTTCTATGCACCTGAGATGAAGTAAATGAAAGGTGGTCAGTTACCTCAGGAGTAGAGCTTGTCTTTTTTCAGTTTTCTTTTACCTCACCTCATGACCTTTTCAGGACCTGAAGAATTCTCTGGTATTGATGATGCATATAATATCTGGCAAGCAAGCAAAGTGTTTAATTCTGTTGTAATATATCCTTATTCTGTGGTATTAATAATTTGATATGTAATTACTAATTATTAAGTAAAATATATCTATTGAAGCAATACATCTTTGTTCTGACTCTTCCTCCATCAGTGAGGTAATTAATTTAAGTATAGAACCACACAAAATCCATGAACCCTGCCAAATGAGCATATTAAATTATGTTAGTGTTTTAGTGCATGTTTGTGTGAGAGAATTAACCAATGGGTAAAATGGGAGGCTGCGTGTGTAAATTTGTCTGTGTGTAAATTGGTGTGAGACATTCACTGAGTGGGGACAGGTGAATCTAGTTATTAGTTAACGAATTGCATTACACATTATTTTAGCCGTTTCTTTCATCACATAAACCTTGGTATTACTGCGGCTAATTTAAGAGCATGTGTATGTGTGAGCAACATACCTGTGCATGTTTGAGAGAGTAATACAATGGGAATGGGAAACCACCTGTATGAGTGAGTGTAGGTTGTGTATTGAAAGAAAAGTGAGTGAGAGAATGGCAGTAGATGTGAGACAGCATAAGCGAGTGGGTAATTGAGAAAGTGAGAGCTAGCTGTGTGTATCTGAATGACAGAAAAGGTGAGCAAGCAAGATTTGGCTGAGTGAGAGTGTGAATGAGTGGACAAGAGTGAGTGATGGCTAGCTTGGTGTGTGTTTGTATGACTGAGGCCTGGCTGTGAGAATGAGGAGAGAACAGTTGAATGTGTGCTTGCCTTTATTTGAGGGTTCTGATATTCATTCAGACACTTTGCTGGGAAACCAGAGAACACTGGTCACTGTCACAGAGCACATTGTTATCATTTCTTGCCCCTTGGTCTACATATGTCTGCCAAATTACATGTACAATTATGTGAACAATCTCAAGGTGTTGTACAAAATGTCAGGCATTTTGACTCTAACCTTCCAAACTTAGTGAGTCTTCTGTGGGTTTTTTTTTTACTCCTGCATTGTCTTCAGTGACCTTTTGAAGGGAGAGCTTCCATTTCCTAATTGGCTACTGAAAAAGTAAGAAATAAATTGCTTACCAAAGCTGAAATTGACATTTATTCTGAAATTACAATTTTGTTGAATGATTTGGTTTGTTTAATGATTTAAAGCCCATGCATTTGCAGTGCAGCCACGGGGGATCTGCGTGCGCTTTCCTACCAGCAGGTTTTTGGAGGTCCAGAATGGTGTCATTGACTGCATACAGGGTGAGCCAGAGCTGGGCAAAGGCCCTTGATGTCATGTTTGTCTGGCTCACCCCACAGAGCGCCAGCTGTGCATTTGGGACCTTCCCTGCTGGCAGACACAGGAATTGCAGGGAGCCGGCCGTTGCCCACAGGTCCCCGGGCGGTGCTGCACTGCAGGTGCCTCTCCGACCCAGGTGCTTCATATCCCGGCCAGGGGCATGTGGGAGTCACAGACATGCCTCGGGAGTGCATATCGGCCTTGGCAGGGAGGATCTCGTGAGATAAAATCCTTTATGGAGGGATAAAAACCAAACTGGTTAATAAAAGCAGAGGTAAAATCAACTCTCATGCCTACAACCTTACCTTAGCAAATGATGTGCATAACTTCTATCTATAATTGATGTATGCAGATTTCATTAAGCAAGTGCTCATGTTTTGGTCCTCTTGACAGCAACCTTTTAGTATGAGAGCTTCCATTTCCTCATTGGCTAATGGGAGAAACAAAATTGCTTGCCAAAGGTGAAATTTACATTTATTCTGAAATTGCAGTTTTGTTTAATGAATTGGTTTGTTTCATGATTTAAAGCCCACCTCCACCCCCTCCCATTTAGGGGACCTCAACTATTTCCTCCAGTAGTTATGTAATCATTACAGTTTATATAAATGTTTAGCCTAAGTCCTCTGTTTTACATTTGGCTACTGACATATCAGTGCGTCTGTATGCATACATCATTGGGTGCTCGTATCTAAATAACTTATAGTTTATTGTTGTTGTATCGTTCTACAAAAATAATAGTGGTTTCTGTGTGTTCTGCATATATAACCATATGTTATATGCTAAATTGGTTCAAATGAGTTGTTTGTCTTTCCAATCTGAATTGATCCTAGAATCTGAATCTAATATAAAATGGTAGTAGAATCCGGTGAAATGACTGATTGTCACTGAGAGTATTACGAGTACGTATTTTTACACGTGATAAGATTCTTCAGTACAGTTAACGTTTGTGTGTGTATTTGTCGTACTCGTAATACTCTCAGTGACAATCAGTGGCATTAGTATGTGGTTAGATGTGAAGTCTAAAACATGTATAAATCTTGAACAAAAACTCCTGTAACTGTTAGCGTCTGAAACCAGTTGGCAGACCTTTCTGGCGAGTATTTGACAATCTTGAACAAACATTCCTGTAACTCCTTTAATGTGTATTAAAATAACAAAAGGATGCCGTCACTTCTCAGATGCAATGCACATCTTTGCAACAAATAAACAGGTTGACATGCACAACAGGGCTACAATGTCAATACGTTACTCCGCTGTCTTAAATATTGAAGCAGATGACTACAAAAAGGACCCCCAAACTGGACGAATGAAAAAACCTCTTAGGACGCACCTCGACATGCAGCTGATATACACTCGGTTTGCTTACATACAATCGAAGAAAATGATGATTAACATTACTATGGCCGCTGGCAACCAACACTGGAGTTTCCCAAGTACCGTGGATAGCTCGCTCTCATTGTGTCAAAACATAGCATCCCTCCACACCTATGTCCAGGTCAAACCTCTCTCATTAATTAAAAAAAAAAAAAAAAAAACCCATTGTCACTCCTCATAGTAGCCAGATGACTAGCTAGTGTCATAGTCAGCTGGATGGCCAGCTGGCTGCCTAAAATTGACCTCGGAGACAGACACTGCCAGCTATATTAGCTAAAGACATTGCTAGCTGTATTAGCACGAGCTAACTTGTTAGCTAACAGCTAGCCACGCTTGTTACTGCTGTGATAATCTAGCTGATCCATCACAGCAGTAGCAACTAAATAGATGTATCCCTATATTTCTTCCTTGCAGGTGACACCTTGTACTACATGGGGACAGATGGCTCGTCCCTGAGGATGCTATATTTTGACGCGATGAGAGCGAGCTTTCCACGGAACTTGGGAAGTTCCAGTGTTGGTTGGCTGCTGCCGCCGTGGTTTTTTTAATCATGATTTTCTTCACTTGTATGTAAGCAATACGAGTGTATATCATCTGCATGCCTCCCTGGGAGGTTTCGTAGGTGCGTTGTGAGTAGTGAGGATTCGGCTATGGAGGCAAATTGTACACATCGGTGTTTAGCTATTTTTACACTTGATAAGATTCTTCAGTACAGCACAGTTAACTTTGGTGTGTTTGTTTGTCGTACTACTAAGACTCGCCGTGAAAATCGGTGTCATTAATGTGTGGTTAGACGAAGTTCTTTGCCAGTACGAGACGGGAGTCATGCACTAACTTTACCGTCATTGACATGAATGGGATTTTGCCGTACAGTCTCTCTGATGTCAATCAAAACATGTATAAAGCTGGAGCAAGCACTGCTTCAACTATCGGCATCATCCTGGAGAACAATTATGTCAGTGTCCAAAAGTGTTCCCTGCCAGTCTTACAATTAGAATTCGGCTTGCTGAGGATATGATGCTGAATGAGGAGTGACAACGGCCATAGTCATGTTAATCACCGTATTCTTCAGTTGTATGTAAGCAATCCGAGTGTATTTCAGCCGCATGGAGGACTTGGCAAGGGGTGTAAATCGTACACAATGGTGTCTAGCTATTTTACACTTGATAAGATTCTTCAGTACAACACAGTTCACGTTTGTGTGTGTATTTGTCGTACTAGTAATGCTCTCCGTGACAATCAGTGGCACTATGATGTGGTTAGATGTGAAGTTTAAAACATGTATAAATCTTGAATAAACACTCCTGTAACTGTTTGTGTCTGAAGCCAGTTGAGAGACCTTTCTGGTGAGTATTTGACAGTCTTGAACAAACATTTCTGTAACTCCTTTAATGTGTATTAAAATAACAAAAGGATGCCGTGGCTTCTTGTTAATGACCTGCTACCTGCTGTCTGTGAAAAGTGATCCCACGAGAATTGAAAGTGGAATGAATTTACCTCTCAGATCCTTTCGTCAGGTGTCTCCTCCTCTTGGAAAAGAGCACACTGCCCCCATATTGCCTATGCAATACAAAAGAACATGCCACATGAACCACAGTACAACTACCAACCCCATGGGAAAATATGGGCATTCACTTTCTATTAAACACAATGCATCATTTCATCGAGCTGCTTTCTCATCCATTGCACTCAGAGCAGCATCCTGGCTGATTTTCATGTGTTTAGGACTTACATAGGATGAAACCCAATCACAGGCCGAACAATAGGGGTCATTTCAATTGTAACCCTTTTAATTTCATCACCTGTAAGCAAGAGCAGGAGCTCAAGTGTTGTGTAACTATGCATTGCACTCAGAGAGCAATATCTTGGCTAATTTGCATGTCTTTGGGACCTGCATATGATGCAGCCGGAACCACAGGCTATATACGATTGGGTCATTTCAAGTGTGACCCTTTTCATGCATGATAGCTGGATTTTCCTGTTCACAGAGCAATATCTTGACTCATTTTGTGTCTTTAGGACATATGATGCAGCTGCAATCACAGGTCAAACAACAGGGGTCATTTTCAGTGTAACCCTAGTTACACACAATCATGGGATGTTCTCACTTGTAGGCAAAAGCAGGATCTCAAATCTTGTTTCTCTATCCATTGCACTCAGAGAGCAACATCTTACCTAATTTTCATGTGTAAGTGATTTACATATAATACAACCCTAGCCATTAGCCAAACAGTAGGAGTCATTGGATGAATACATTTTCTCATACATGACAGTTGCAAGAGCAGCAGCTCAAGTGTTGCTTTCCTATGCATTGCACTCAGAGAGCAATATCCTGGCTAGAAGAGCAAAGGTCCCACCGAGATTTCAACTCGAATCACTGGATTCAAAAAGCATGCTAACCCATTACACCATGGAACCCATGGCTTCACGGGCAAAAAGTTCCGGCCGGGCAAAAAGTTCTGGGCCGACGCAACAATCAAAATCTGAACAACTGATCAGCGTTCCACCCAAGCCATTACCAAATGTTAGAATCTTCGTGTCGCCCCATTGAAAATTAGCGGTGTGATGTCAAAGAACGAGGAACATACTTTTAAATATTCAAGGAGTTGTATATCATACGCATAATACAGTTATAGTTAATAAAATACAATACTGTAGCGTATTATAGTTAGGCTTTGTGAAATTCGCTCACAAACTACTTGTTTAATCACCCTGTTATTCCTTGGTAAATGGCAAATAGATATCAGAGACAGCTAGTGAGTTTGTATGTGAACATAATTGTAGTAGGGTTTATACCTGTCTATGAGCTGTATATGAGATTTTCTGATTGGCAAAAGTTTCACTTAATTCAGATTGTGTCTGCCATAGAAATGACAAAAACAAATGAGAAGCTGGCAAGTCATAAAACTGCATTAAACAGTTAATGAGGCTTGTAATCAAGCTAACGTTGGCTACCAAGTTGAAAACTGGTAGATTTTAACATTACTAGATAACATTGGCTACCAGGTAGAAAACTGTTCATTAACATTACTAGCTAGACAAACGTAATAAAACTACTTACTGAGAATAGTTGCTAGATTGCTAGCTATCTAGCTAAGATGGTCTTGTGTAGCAACTGGACTTCAGGACCAGAAAATCACGGCAAACAGGCTAGACAAACGTAAGATAACATATTAAGAACGATCACTAGATTGCTAGCTACCAAGCCAAGTTGGTCGTGTGTGGGCAGAAAGTTGATGCCGGGCAAATTGTTCCGGATGACGTATGCTAGACTGCTATCTACCTATCGTGTGTGGACAGAAAGTTGTTTCCGAGCAAATTGGTCCGGTTCCGAATCAGCTGATCAGTGTTCACTGTAGAATTTTGACATTGTTGCTATGCTGGTTGCTATGCGTTTGCTGTTAAGAGGGAATCCTTGTACCCTTTCTGTCACTTTCCCTCAGAGGAGCTTGGAAGGAGAAGACTGCGCTTGAGGACCGGCATCTGGCAATATGACAACGACGAAAACTTTTGTCACGTTACACTTTTTTAAACATTTGTTCTATATTTTTTAAACGAAGAGATATTTCACTTAAACTCAATTAAATAATCTACATCATTTTAACTGAAAGCTACCTTAGATAGCTGACTGACAGCTTTCACTAAAGTAGTCTAGGCAGACAGTTTTTGCTATCCTACATCATTGCCTTGTTAATTATAACGTTTTTAGTCAGGTTGTTTCTTAGATTAAAAGGCCATGGTGTCGTTTGATGACATTTTCTTTTATCTTTCGAGCATGGAGAAGTACAGTAGGGGTGTCAGTGAAGAGACGAAGAGAGCCATCAGGAAAGCTGCCCAGAGATACACCCTCCTAGGGGAAAATAATTTCTAGTTAATGTATAAAAATGATTTGAGGAACTTATGTGTAATGTCAGCTGTGTTGAACGCACTAATTCCATTTGTAAGTAGAGATGGCTATCCAGTCATGGTAGCCAGATGACTAGCTAGTGTCAAAGTCAGCTGGATAGCTGCCTAAAATTTACCTCAGAGAAAGACACTGCCACCTAAGCGCTATTTCGTAGAAATTACTCAGATGAAGGAAGACATCAGTTTAACTAACGCTCAGAAATGCTACTGACAACGCATTTCATATTTTAATCTACAAATGTCATATTTCTTTACTGTTGTTCAAATGATCTTTTTGATGTTTAATATGTAGATATATCCCTATCTTCCTTTCTTGTAGGCTGACACCTTGTACTACATGGGGATGGATGGCTCGTCACTGAGGAGGGTTGTATTCTCTGAGGAGGAGAAGGTGGCCACCCTCACAGTGGTCCACGCAGGCCACTTTGGACGGAAACCGAATGGTGGAGAAGCAGTGCTTCTACTGGCATAGCGTCAGACAGGATGTGGAGAAATGGGTAAGTTGATCCATATTAGGCCCTTTCTCTGCACTGTATAGTTTTAATTGTTGTGACATTAAATGCCTTAAAATGTATCATAATGATCTTGTATACGAAATGTATTAAATGTATAATGTATTACAATTATAGCTGTGGTACAGCCTAATCATATCTAGTATGGTACCGCATTATCATTTTTGGTGCAACTTTAAGTATTTTTATGCATGTACAATAGAAACTGTACAGTGTAATTACGACCCCTGTCAAAACCTTTCTGACATTAAATACACCTTTTTCTGCTTTACTTCACCTTCACTTATAGATCAGCACCTGTGTCCTGTGCCAAAAGTTTGATCAGGTTAAGACGGAGGCACCAGAGATGAAGCCAATCAAACCAGTGGCACCGTGACACATGATTGGTACGACTATTCACCATTAAGAAGATAGCATTTCAATCAAATGTGGAACTATTGATTAATGAGTTTCCTCTGTCTTTATAAACTGAGGTGTTGACCTCATCGGGCCATTCAAGACATCGAAGAACGGGAAGCGATACTGTCTGACGGCCACGGACTTCTTCACGAAGTGAAGCCAGACCCATCAGGGAGAAAACGGCAGTGGAGACCTCACAGGTGTGTATGTTTTCTAGTATATCTGTTATTCATACTCCTCATTAACTGTGTTTATACTAACTAGGCGATGATGGACATTTTCCTTACCCACGGTGCCCCAGAGGTCATCTTGACTGACCAAGGCCTAGAGTTCTGGAACAAGGTACCAGGCATCTATGTGATTGAACTACGATATGATGCCTTTTGACTGTAAATGCCAACGTGTAACTGTTCACTTGTTTTCTTGATCAAGGTTAATGATGACCTGTTTCAGTGGTGCGGGGTCAAGCATCGCATGACCTCAGCTTACCACCCACAGACAAATGGTTTGTAAGCCAATCATGCTTTATTGTTTGTTTTTAATTATTGATAACTGAATGGCCTAGACTAAATTAATTGAATGACCTACTGTTAACTCAAGGAATAAATTTACTCACTTTATTTAAACAGGATTGGACGAACGTACAAACCAAACCCTGAAGAGGTCCATCCTCCCACCTGTCTTGATGGGCATCAAGACAGGTGGGAGGATAATTTGAAAGAGATTTTGTTCTCTCATAACTCCTCTGTTTAATCTTCTTCTAGGTTCTCGCCGTTCCGCCTGATGTATGGCCGGGAGCCAAGGCTGTTCACTGAGGTGAACAGTTAAAATCTTTTGGTTCTGAATGTATAGCTAATTTTCTCTAGGTTCACACTTTAGAAAAGCTCTACTATGTTAATTGATTATGCTTGACAAAGATTGTATTTTGTGTTAACTGTCAGTTTTCCTCAATGATTTTGGGTCTGTATTAGATCTCAGGAGACATGTCTGATGAGGCTCCAGTCATGCCAACGACAGAGGAGGATGTGGAGGCCTACATGCAGCAATGAGCCGCGATGGACGAGGAGGTCTTTGACAAGGTAAACTAAAAAACACAGGACAGTAAGCTTGTTTTAGATCATAGGAGCTCTCCTCACATGCACGTTATGTTATTAAATGTTCCCAGGTCCGAGATAACATCGAAAAGGCTCAGGAGAAGCAGAAGGAGCGCTACAGGAGGAAGACCAGGAAGGGGACAAAGGCACTTCCTGATCTCCCCAGGCATGGAGGTGCAGAAGAGGAACGAGTGGAAGCGTGGTAGGCCTGGGATGATGATGGATCCTGACTGGACGACCAAGTACCGGTAAATGATACCACAGTTGTATCTAATACTCTGGATATCTTCTGGGTGATATGTATACATATATGTATACATACTTTGACAATTGTTTTCGAGTAATCAAATATGTATGAGTCATCGAGGTGGAGGACAACCTTGTCCAGTTGGAGACCATGGATGGGCGTCCCCTGAAAACGAAGAAACCCTATGTGAAGCTGTTGTGGATCAGTAAGTTAAAAATATTATTTTGGTAATCATGTCTAAGATTGTTCATGTTTTGATCGGTTGTTATTGGTCCCTTTGTATCATACAGGGTCCCAGAGTGGCTGCCCCTCCGAGGAAGCTGTTAGATTGACACCAGTTGACAGGGCCAGAGAAATGGAGGACACACTTCAAGTATTGCATTCTTATACCAAATTACTCCACTGCATTACGATCACCACCATTATTACTTTATGATTTCTATGGATTCTATCCTTTTTTTTCTCAGGTGACATGCACTGTACCTCTCAGCCCTGTGTCTTCGCAGCCAGAGCCTGGCTGTGAGACAGCTGAGGACACACTAGAGGTAAAGGAAAAACGTTTTTAGGGATTATTTATATACTGATGTCTGCATATATATTTGTTAAGTAGCGTTTTGCTTGGACTTTCAGGACAGTGATGTTGTCATCACTGGTGTTCAGCCAGGGCAGCCCTTGCCAGCTTCACTGACCAGCAGGATGGCGGATGTCAGGGCCATGGTTCTGCAGCCAGATACCTGGTTGGACGACTGTGCCATTGATCACGCCCAGGCCCTCCTAAAGGCTAAGTACCCCCACGTAGGTGGCCTTTACGCCACCACGTCCCTTGCCTGAGGAAGGCAGCTCAGATTGTGGGCTGTTTGCCATCGCCATCTCTGCAGAGGTGAGGATCCATGCAATGTGGAATACAATCAAGCACACATGCTGAAACACCTCTTTTCTTGTTTTCAGACATGAGACCTAACACCGTTCCCCAGTTCTGTGAGGTTTCCACCACAGACGGACTGTACGGCAAGATGAAGACCCAATTGTTCATTGTGGAAGATTTGGTAAGGTCTTCCATGAGTTCTGTCTTACAGACTTGGACAACACGCAGGAATTTGTTTGGACATCCTTCACTGTGATTGTTTTGGGATAAACATGTTGTAGGTTTTTCATTTTAAATAGGTAGTACTGATGTTTGAATTTTAAATGTAAAGGTACTGTCTTTCAATAAATAGTTCCAACGACTTTGTTCCGTTCTGACATTTATTCAAGTTGTCTTTTTTTTTTTTTTTTGTTAAATATCATAGTTTCCTGTAGTCCTTCTATTCATTCCGTCTTTATTCTCTATTCAATGTTTTGCATTGTTCCCATTGCCATGTTCCAGGCAGACAATTCTTAATTGTTTAATTTTTAAATTAAGGACAAGCAGAAAACTGAAAGTGATATTGGAATGACTAGTGGTCTATAAATCCCAATATCCCAGGACAGAGTTTGCAATGCAGTCCTGTTAAGAGTACCGTCTTTCGGATGAGACGATAAACCAAGGCCCAAGTGATGAAATTGGCTCTACATTATCTACTTCACCCTCAACAATGATGAGGACTTTGATAAAGAATAAAACAAAAACAAAAAACCCTCTCTCAGGCCTGTACCTCGACATTGGTGAGAGGGCTTTCCACTAAAGCAGGCCTTTACAATAAAAATGAAACACTTCCCTCTTAAATCTTGTCTGTGCTTTTTTAATTGTAGCCTGTTAGGTTGTGGTGGAAGCTGTCACAATATGCAATTGCAAATCAATGGGAATAATGTCCTAGATGGTTCCAATTTTTTTTTTCACATAAATGCCCTGTGTATAGTGTAACAAGCTAGGTACATTAGACAAAGTTCACCTTCATGCTATTTTGTCATTTGACCCATAGTGATTTCGCTCACTTGTCAGTGTAGGCTGCATTTATTTATTTCTATTTATAACAGTGCCAATTGTTCCTCTCTCGGCCTGTGATTGGCCAGTAAATGTAATTTGATCAAATGAGGTGTGGGGGGGATTCCACTCAAGCCATATGCACATGTAAGCATAGCTACGCAAAGTAATTTTCTGCATATGAAGTAGGCTATTTATTTTTTACCTCACCAAAAAATTCACCAGGTCTAACCTGGCCACCCCAGTAGGAAAGCTTTGTTGAGATTAAGATCAAATGTTAAGATTAAATAATTGTTGCAGAGGAATGTAAAAAAGAAAATTAAGATTTTAATTGAGCATCATGCCAGTCATTTCTGCTAATAAGAAAGAGTGTCATACATGAGTAGCTATGCTACTTTTCCATCTTAAGAGTAATATTTTCGGCAACATTGAGAAATACCTTGAAGTACTTGTCCTCCTGACTATGCAATACATCATGATATATAAAAATTGAGTCCTATCCGCAGTATGTGGCTACAAACCAAAATTTACTGTTACAAAGCAAATGGAAAATACTATGTATTAAACAGCCACCGCAAAGTATTCCCATAGGTACAGAAAAAGGTGAATATCATAAGTACAATCATACAATGTTAGTTAGTTGGTTGAAGATGAAAACATTTTGTTGAGGATTCAATTTTCAGGAGGACAGCTGTACAAATGTAATGCACACAACACTACAACCAAGGGTGTTAATGTGTATTCCTTTAATGTCATTAAATATTACTTGATGGTAACAAAGTGTAGAGAAGCAATGCGTGGATATCCATGCAGTTTCTATAGAATTTGAACATCCTTGCCATTCAAACACCACCTGCCATGGAAACACAATGAATGAAAAAGTGGCCAAGTGCCGCAGATAAGTAGAGCGGTTTTTCATCATACACATAAAAGCTAGCTATATGGTAGGCAAGCAAGCCACTTTTCATCAAACCCAACTGCAAGCTAGCTAGGTTCTTTTGTATCATACACGGAAATGTATCCACATTTGCGCTGTTGGTAAATGCGAATTCAGTTGGCATTGGTGTTAACAATTGCATCGGAGCATCTGTAAAGCCAAGCTGAAATTGTGCAGGTAACCTGTGCAATTAAACACGTGGTTACATCCATCATCAGTCACCTGCTCTTGATCGTTATTCGCAAGCACTTTTCGATTTAAGTTCCTCTTAAATATATCCACAGTATTTACCTTTGCCATTTCATCTGACTTTTTTTTTTCAATATTTTTGTTTGTAGGAGCGCAAATATGCTTTTCAAGTCTGAGTTACCCTTAGTCTTCATGTGTGTAGGCTTAATTAATTTGTGGGATCGTAGCAATTGATTCGATCCGTCTCATAGTGTAATTGGTATTGGTTATTGATTGCAAAATATGTTAGTATTTAAAAATAGGCGACAGTTATAGTTAGCATTAATCAGGGATTCAAATTCATTTATTTTTTTTACGTTTTCAGCAAACTTCCAGAGTTACACGACCTGGTTGCTGCGACAGCATTTTATTAGTCGATACTGGGAAACTTTTACATTTACACCACAGTTATTTCCGCCGCTATGCTCCTATATGACGGTTAGGTCAGGCTGTAGTGATGATCTGATTTTTTTGTAGTATATCGTTACCTTGAAGAGTGAATCCATCACTCCCCATCTCGTATTTCCTACAGTACAGAAAGAAGAAAATAGCGATTATTGTTATCACTCAGCATTTATCTTCATCTCTTAGTAAGTTAGCTAACCATAGTCACATCAGTAGATACAGCTAACTACTTAGCTAGCGAACTTGACCAGTT
>JAFBMS010000229.1:0-213392 GCA_019788955.1 Albula glossodonta
GGGTTAAACACTGGGGAAGAATAGTGAATAAGGGGGTTAAACAAAAGGGTTGAAAAGTGAGTTCTGTGGTTAAACACTGGGGTAGAACAGTGAAAAAGAGGGGTAAACACTGGGGTAGAACAATGGGTTGGGGGGTTAAACACAGGGGTAGAATAGTGAGAAAGGGGGTTAAAAACAGGGGTAGAATAATGGGTTGGGAGGTTAAATACGAGGGTAGAAAAGTGGGTAAGGAAAGTAAAACACTGGGGTAGAATAGCTAAGAAAGGGGTTAAACACTGGGACAGAATAGTGGGTAGGAGGGTAAAACACTGGGGTAGAATCGTGAGTGAGGGGGTTAAACACAAGGGTAAAACAGTAGGAAGGAGGGCAAAACAGTGGGGTAGAATACTGGGTTGGGGGAAAAACACTGGTTTAGAATAGCGAGTAAGGGGGTTAAACACTGGGGCCGAATAGTGGGTAGGAGGGTAAAACACTGGGGTAGAACAGTGGGTTGGGGGGTTAAACACAGGGGTAGAATAGTGAGAAAGGGGGTTAAAAACAGGGGTAGAATAATGGGTTGGGAGGTTAAATACGAGGGTAGAATACTGGGTAAGGGGGTAAAACACTGGGGCAGAATAGTGGGTAGGAGGGAAAAACACTGGGGTAGAATAGTCGGTTGGGGGGTTGAACACGAGGGTCGATAAGTGGGTAAGGGGCGTTAAACACTGGGGCAGAATAGTGGGTAGGGGGGTAAAACACGGGGCAAAAATAGTGGGTTGGGGAGTTAAACACAGGCGTAGAAGAGTGGGAAAGGGGGTTAAACACAGGGGTAGAATTGTGGGTAGGGGGTTAAACACTGGGGTAGAATAGTGGGTTTGGGGAATAAACACAAGGGTAGAAAAGTGGGTAAGGGGGGTTAAACACTGGGGAAGAATAGTGAATAAGGGGGTTAAACAAAAGGGTTGAAAGTGAGTTGTGTGGTTAAATACTGGGGTAGAATAGTGGGTAAGGGGGTTAAACACTGGGGTAGAATCGTGAGTAAGGGGGTTAAACACCGGGGTAGAAAAGTGGGAAAGGGGGTTGAACACCGGAGAAGAATAGTCAGTAGGAGGGTTGAACACTGGGGAAGAATGGAGGGTTGGGGGGTTAAATTCTGGGGACGAAAAGTGGGTTGGGGGGTTAAACACAAAGGTAGAACACTGAGGAAGGGGGTTAAACACTGGGGAAGAAAAGTGGGTAGGAGGCTAAAACAATGGGAGAGAATAGTGGGTTTGGAGGTTAAACACTAGGGTAGAATCGTGGGTAGGAGAGTAAAACACTGGGGTAGAAAAGTGGGTAGGAGGCTAAAAGACGGGGGTAGAATAGTGGGTTGGGGGGTTTAACACTATGGAAGACAAGTGGGTAAGGGGGTTAGACACTGGGGTAGAATCGTGAGTCAGGGGGTTAAACAATTGAGTTGAATTGCGGGTTGGGGGGTTAAACACGAGGGTAGAAACACTGGGGTAGAATAGTGGGTAAGGGGGTTAAACAGTGGGGTAAAATATTAAATGAGGGGGTTAAACACTAGGGTAAAATTGTGAGTAAGGGGGATAAACACTGGGGTAGAATCGTGGGAAAGGGGGTTCAAGAATGGGGTAGAATAGTGGGTAGGAGGGTTAAACAATGGGGTAGAATAGTGGGTGGGGGGGTTAAACACTGAGGTAGAAACGTGTGTAAGGGGGTTAAATACCGGGGTAGATTTGTGAATAAGGGGGTTAAACACTGAGGTAGAGTATTAAGTCAGGGGCTTGGACAGTGGGGTAAAATAGTGGGAAAGGGGGTTCAACAATGGGGTAGAAAAGTGGGTAGGAGCGGTAAACACTGGGGTAGAATATGAAGTAAGGGGATTAAACACTGGGGTAGAATTGTGGGAAAGGGGGTTCAGCAATGGGGTAGAATCGTGGGTAGGAGGGTTAAACACTGAGGTAGAATCATGTGTAACGGGGTTAAATACCGGGGTAGAATTGTGAGTAAGGGGGTTAAACACTGGGGTAGAACATTAAGTAAGAGGGTAAGAAACTTGGGTAGAATTGTTGCAAAGGGGGTTAAACACTTGGGCAGAAAAGTGGGTAGGAGGGTAAAACAGTGGGCAAGAAAAGTGAGTAAGGGGGGTAAACACTGGGGTAGAATAGTGGGAAAGGGGGTTCACCACTGGGGTAGAATAGTGGGTAGGAGGGTTTAACACTGGGGTAGAATCCTGGGTTAGGTAGTTAAACACGAGGGCAGAACTGTGGGTAGGAGGGTTTAACACTGGGGTAGAATCTTTGATTAGGGGGTTTAACACGAGGGAAGAATAGTGGGTAGGAGGGGTAAACACTGGGGAAGAAAAGTGGGAAGGAGGGTAAAACACTGGGGTAGAAAAGCGGGTAGGGGAGTTAAACACAGACGTAGAAGAGTGTGAAAGGGGGTTAAACACAGGGGTAGAATTGTGGGGTGGGGGGTTAAACACGAGGGCAGAACCGTGGGTAAGGGGGTAAAACACTGGGGTAAAACAGCTAGTGAAGGGATTAAACACTAGGGTAGAATAGTGGGTAAGGGGTTTAAACACTGGGGTAGAATAGTGGGTAGGAGGGTGATACACTGGGGTAGAATAGTGGGTTGGGGGGTTAAACACTGGGACAGAATAGTGGGTAGGAGGGTAAAACACTGGGGTAGAATCGTGGGTTCAGGGGTTAAACACTGAGGTAGAATACTGGGTTCGGGGGGTTAAACACGAGGGTAGAATAGTGGGTAAGTGGGGTTAAACACTGGGGCAGAATATTAAGTAAGGGGGTTAAACACTGGGGTAGAATAGTGAATAAGGGGGTTAAACACTGGGGTTCAATCATGAGTTGAGTGGTTAAATACTGTGGCAGAATAGTGAGTAAGGGGGGTAAACACTGGGGTAGAATAGTGGGTTAGGGGGTTAAACACCAGGGTAGTAAAGTGGGTAAGGGGGTTAAACACGGGGGTAAAACAGTGGGAAGGAGGGATAAACATTGTGGTAGAATACTGAGTAAGGTGGTTAAACACTGGGGTGGAATGTTGTGTTGGGGGGTTAAACACTGGGATTTACTTTTGCGAAAGGCGGTTAAACACTGGGGTAGAATCGTGGGTAGGAGGGTTAAACA
Source organism: Albula glossodonta (assembly GCA_019788955.1). Classification (NCBI taxonomy): domain Eukaryota; kingdom Metazoa; phylum Chordata; class Actinopteri; order Albuliformes; family Albulidae; genus Albula; species Albula glossodonta. The sequence continues at coordinate 3,129 of JAFBMS010000229.1, forward strand.
CTGGGGTAGAATCGTGGGTTGGGGCTTTAAACACTGGGGTCGAAAAGTGGGTAAGGAAAAATCTGCACGCCCGACTCACCGCTGCGATGTTCTCGGAGAGGGCCAGCTTGTTGTCAAACACCACTTCCAGGTTCTTGGCGCAGGATGATGCTGACAGGATGGTGTCACCCAGGGTCATGGAGAGGTCAAGCGATGGAGAGGATGGAGCAGGAAAGAAGAGGAGCCCTGACTTGTCTGGGTTGAGCTTAAGATGGTGGGTGTCCATCCAGCTCTGAATATCCCAGAGACGAGAAGAGACACGAGCAGAGACCTGTGAGTCAGAGGGAGAGAACGAGAGAAAGAGTTGGGTGTCATCGGCATAACAATGGAGGGACAAGCCATGGGCAGAGATGACACGTCCAAGACAACGGGTATAAAGAGTGAAGAGCAGTGGACCAGGAACAGGGCCTTGAGGAAATCCTGTAGCAAGTGGATGGGGTGCCGATACCGCACCATCCCAGGCAACCTGAAAGGAGCGACCAGAAAGGTAGGACTCAATCCAGCCAATGGCGGTGCCACGGATCCCCAAAGCAGCCAGCGAGGACAGGAGGATGGAGTGGTTGACAGTGTCGAAGGCAGCCGATCGGTCCAGGAGCATCCGAATGGGAGAAAGGGAGGCAGTCCGTGCAGTGTGGAGAGAGATTCACTCACCGAGAGAAGTGCAGTCTCAGTCGAGTGACCGTAGCTATGGATAACAGAGGGGTCCATGGTGGTTTTCTTCAGTTGCGGGGTGATGTAGTCATGAGGTAGGTGAGGTAGGTAGAATCGTGGGTAAGGGGGTTAAACACTGGGGTAGTATACTAGGTTGGAGGGTTAAACACTGGGGAAGAACAGTGGGTAAGGGGGTTAAACACTGGGGTAGAATAGTGGTTAGGGGGGTTAAACACTGGGGTAGAAGAGTGAGTGAGGGGGTTAAACGCAAGGGGAGAAGAGTGGGAAAGAGGGATAAACACTGGGGTAGAATAGTGGGAAAGAGGGTTAAACACTGGGAAGAAGAGTGGGTTGGAGGGTTAAACACTGGGTTAGAAGAGTGGGAAAAGGGGGTTAAACACTGGGGTAGAATAGTGAGTAAAGGGGTTAAACACTGGGGTAGAACAGTGAGTAAGGGGGTTAAACACTGCAGTAAAAAAGTGAGTAAGGGGGCAAAACACTTGGGTAGAATACCGGGAAAGGGGGTTAAACTCTCAGGTACAATACTGGGAAAGGGGGTTAAATACTGGGGTAGAAGAGTGGGAAAGCAGGTTCAGCACTGGGGAAGAACAGTGTGTCAGGGGGTTAAACACTGGGGTAGAATAGTGAATAAGAGGGTAAAACACTGGGGTAGAATCGCGGGAGGGGTAGAATTGTGGGAGGGGGGGTTAAACACTGGGGTAGAATAGTGAATTAGAGGGTTGAACACTGGGGTAGAGTCACGGGAATGGGGGTTAACTACTGGGGTAGAATAGTGGGTAGGAGGGTAAATTACTGGGGCAGAACAGTGAGAAAGGGGGTTAAACACAGGGGTAGAATCGAGGGAAAGGGGGTTCAACACTGGGCAAGAAGAGTGAGTAACGGGGGTAAACACTTGGGTAAAATTATGTGAGGGGGGGTAAACACTGGGGTAGAAAAGTTGGTAAGGCGGTTAAATAATGGGGTAAAATAGTGAATAAAGGGCTTAATCACTGGGGTTGAATAGAGAATCAGGGGGTTAAACACTGTGGTAGAAGAGCAGGAACGGGGGTTAAACACTGGGGTAGAATAATGGGTTGCAGGGTAAAACACTGGGGTAGAATAGTGAGTGAGGGGGTAAAACACTGGGGTAGAACAGCGGTAACGGGGGTTAAACACTGGGGTAGAACAGTGAGAAAGGGGGTTAAACACTGGGGTAGAAAAGTGGGTAGGGGAGTTAAAAACCGGTGTTGAATAATGGGTTATGGGAAGTTCTTCCTACTTCCCATAACTTCCTGTAGGATAGCTATAAGCGCAATAAAAAAACAACCATGAGATGGCTCTCACGAAAAAGAACATGCATAAGAGACGACAATGACTTCCAGAATAATTGCCTTACCTCAAAAATTGAATTCATTGGATTGCCACCAAAATTTCTCAGTTTTCTACAAACAGTGGGTCAAGGGGGTTTAACACTGGGGTAGAAAAGTGAGGAAGGGGGTGAAACACTGGGGTAGAAATGTGGGAAAGGGGGTTATACACTCGGGAAGAATCGTGACTAAGGGGGTGAAACACTGGGTAGAATACTCAGTAGGGGGGTCAGACACTGAGGAAGAATCGCAGGAAAGGGGGTTAAACACTGGGGTAAAATGGTGAGTAAGGGGATTAAACACGAAGGTAGAATGTTGGTTTGTGGGGTTAAACACTGGGCAAGAATACTGAGTAAGGGGGTTAAACACTGGGGTAGAAGAGTGGGTGAGGGGATTAAACACTGGGGTAGCATCATGGGAAAGGGGGTAAAACACTGCGGGAGAGTAAATGGGAAAAATGAAGTTCACAGGAAATCGGTAAAAAGCATGAGACTATAGCCTTACCTCAAAATTTGAAAAAAATCTGGTTGCCCCCAAAATTTCTCAGTTTTCCACTCAATATGATCGAAAACCATGTCCATTCACTGCCCAGGATACCAAGAGTAATCAGAAATGTTTCTGAGGAGAGTAAATAGTCAAGTTTAGTTCCCCAGAAATCAGGAAAAAGCATAAGACTACAGCCTCACCTCAAAAACGGAAAGAATTGGATTGCCACCAAACTTTCTCAGTTTTCCACTCAATATGATAGAAAACCATGTCCATTCACTGCCCAGGCTGCCAAGAGTAATCAGAAATGTTTCTGAGGAGAGTAAATGGGAGAAGTTTAGTTCTCCTGAAATTAGGAAAAGCATACGACTATCGCCTTACCTCAAATATTTAAAAAAAAACCCCACACCTCAGTGTTTAACCCCCTTTCCCGCTGTTCTACCCCAGTGTTTAACCCCTTTATTCACTTGTATACACCAGTGTTTAACCATGTTACCCACAATTCTGCCCTTATGTTTAACCCACCAGCCCACAATTCTACCCCAGTGTTTAATCCCCCTCCCCAAAATTCTACCCCAGTGTTTAGCACCGTTACCCATTATTCAACCTCAATGTTTAATCCCCTTACCAACTATTCAACCCCAGTGTTTAACCCCCTTACCCACTATTCTACCCCAGTGTTTAACCCCCCAACCCACTATTCTACCCCAGTATTTAACCCCCTTACTCACTATTCTACCCCAGTGTTTAACCCCCTTTCCCACTCTTCCACCCCAGTGTTTAACCCCCTTACTCACAAATCTACCCAGTGTTTAACCCCCTTACAATTTTACCCCAGTGTTTAACGTCCCAACCCACTCTTCTACCCCAGTATTTAACCCACTTACTCACTATTCTTCCCCAGTGTTTAACCCCCTTTCCAACTCTTCCACCCCAGTGTTTTACCCCCTTTCTCACTCATCTACCCCAGTGTTTAACCCCCTTACTCACAATTTTACCCCAATGTTTTAACCCCTTTTCTTTTTTCTACCCCAGTTTTTAACCCCCAACCCACTATTCTACCCCGTGTTTAACCCCCTTTCCCAGGATTGTACCCCAGTGTTTAAGCCCCCAACCCACTATTCTACCCCAGTGTTTCACCCCCTTATTCAGTATTCTTCCCCAGTATTTAATCCCATTTTTCATAATTCTACCCCAGTGTTTAACCCCCTTCCTCACCATTCTACCCCAGTGTTTAACCCCCTTACTCACTATTCTACCCCAGTTTTGTACCCCCCAACCCACGATTCTGCCCAAGTCTTTTACCCCCTCAACCCACTATTCTACCCCAGTGTTTAACCCCCTTACTCACTATTCTACTCTTGTGTTTAACCCACTTACCTGCTATTCTGCCTCAGTGTTTAACCCCCCTAGCCACTATTCTATCCCAGTGTTTAGCCCCCCAACCCATAATTCGACCCCAGTGTTTAACCCCCCTATGCACGGTTCTACCCCAGTGTTTAACCCCCTTACCTGCTATTCTGCGTCAGTGTTTAACCCCTCTAACCAGTATTCTACCCCAGTGCTTAACCCCCTTACCCACTATTCTACCTCAATGTTTCACCCCCTTACTCACTTTTCTACCCCAGTGTTTAACCCCCTTACTCACTGTTCTAACCCAGTGTTTTACCCACTTACCTGGTATTCTACCCCAGTGTTTAACTCCTTACCCGCTTGTCTACCCCAATGTTTAAGCCCTCCACAACAGGCCCTAGCGCTCCACTACTCAGCTTGGTGACCTCGTCAGTAACCATAAATGGGTGAATAATCCAAAATACGATCAACACAATTTTTAAACATCCATCCTCTTAACCATCTTCTGTATTCAAGATCAGTTTTGAGCAAAACTAGTTTGTATCATGACATGACCAACAGAAGAAAAACACCAGCAAATTGAACGGAATTACCCTCTCAGTTGATAATTGAATTGTATGTGATGAGAGCACATTCTGTTCTTTTCTTAAGCTCCAAACATCTAATTTGTGATTAAAAAAAATCGTTTAATTAGTTCATTTTAGTTTAATTTTTCGTGCAATAAAAATGAGCCTTTTCTTATGACATATGATGCCAAATGCATCCATTGTGTTGACAATGGTTAAACTCCAACTTGAGGCCTTTCACATATAGGACCATTGATGTCTATATGGGTACCACATACTTTGCACCCTGCCTTTTCCACAGAGGTCAAAGGTGAACCTCAGTGTGGAGGGAGACCCGTTCCGTACTGACAGGTAAAACTCAGCCCAGAGCTCCACATCCATCATTCCCCTGCCAGGCTGTCATGGTGATTTCTGAATAATTTCTAGGGATGGAAAAATCTCATGCCATTGGTCTTGAATATATACATGAGAGCACAATGAAAAAATACTCCAGTTTCCATATTAATGCAGTCTGTTTCAGTCTCTTTTTAAATGAAGAAAGAATGGCTGTATTCTTCTGCATTACATGTTGTTACAAGTCAACATACACTCACACACACACACACACACACACACACACACACACACAAACTGCCACTCTCACACACAAAGAAAGACATTCTCAGACACACACACAAATGCCCACATACAGACTTAACCACAAATAAAACTGTATCATAATGAACTGTAGAATATAACTGTGAAGCAGAGGCTCTGCTACACGACACAATATTATTGTCCTCAATCGAACGGTGGAGGAGAGGCTCGGCTACATGACACTGTATTATCGTCCTCCATAGAACGGTGAAGGAGAGGCTCGGCTACATGACACTGTATTATCGTCCTCCATAGAACGGTGAAGGAGAGGCTCGGCTACATGACACTGTATTACAGTCCTCAATAGAACGGTGAAGGAGAGGCTCGGCTACATGACACTGTATTATCGTCCTCCATAGAACGGTGAAGGAGAGGCTCGGCTACATGACACTGTATTATCGTCCTCCATAGAACGGTGAAGGAGAGGCTCGGCTACATGACACTGTATTATCGTCCTCCATAGAACGGTGAAGGAGAGGCTCGGCTACATGACACTGTATTATCGTCCTCCATAGAACGGTGAAGGAGAGGCTCGGCTACATGACACTGTATTACAGTCCTCAATAGAACGGTGAAGGAGAGGCTCTCTTATGTGGTGCGTGCAAAGTGCACTTCATTCATAACAAATTGAACACATGGTCACAGACGCTTCTGAAATCATTTCTCTTTCTCAAGAGCTCATTGATTTCAATCACTCAGCAGACATTTGCAGAAACAAAAATCACTCTGTCACATAAGGCGCAATTCAGAGTTTCTATAGCTGGTATTCTTTGGCTCTCAGGTTTTTATGTATTCGTCGTCTGCACATTAGAGTGAGTTAACTTTAACAAGGGGGTCGTCCATAAGAATAATTCAATAATGCATATTCAAATCATGCATGAAACAGGCCACCTTTTCTTCTCTCTCAGTGCCTCATATTAAAACATTTATTCATGTTGACTCACCATCCACAATGTGTTCCTTATTATTACAATTAAGCATTTTGCATTTATGCCAAATTACATATTGTTGCTATTGTTGGTCATTTACTCAGCATTAATAACGGAATGTTAATTTAAACGGAGCCCTGAATGTGCCAACCCCACATTTCAGCTTATACTCTTCATTCTGCCAAGTAATATCTTCTCAAATGAAGTCTTCCTGTTGGAGCAGGAAATTACCTGCCTTCTGGGCCTACACCCACGTGCAAGACCGGCACATAGGAACATAGGGATTTTTTTTTTCTACAAATCCCACAAGGAAAAGGAATCGTAAATGTCACTGATGATATTCACCTTCCGCTCAGAATAAGACGCTGAGGTTCTGAATATATCTTTTATTGGGAAAAAAAAAAAATCTATCTGACAGATAAGGACTCCAGTCTGAAAGGCTGAGAAAGCCTGCAGATGTGCTTTATGTTAATTTTGAGGCAGAGAATCCATAGCTCGCAGTCAGAGGTCAAATGAAAACAGGCTATTACCCATACTGTTGGAAATGTGGGAAAGGAGGTATAGGAGACCAGTAATAAATTGCTGGTTGACTCTGGGCAAAACTGTATTACAGCTCAGAAAATCAAAAACACAGGGAATGGAGTCATGTCTGTACTTAGGTGTGATCCTCTGTTGTGATCTGCAGATGTGGTTTTCGACTGCAGTGGCCTTCAGACAACACTGACACCTGCTGCCATGGAGAACGCAGACTGCACGGTCCAGAAACTCAATGCTCTCAACGGTACAGCGTTCACGGCACAATGCTCAATACGAAATCATCGCTTTGAGGATATGATGGGATGGCATGCTCAATAACACGCTGAGATAAATATGTGGGGCAGCCATATGGTATGGAAGAGAAGGAGATTGGCGGCGGGGGGGGGGGGGGGGGGGGGGGGGGGGGGGGAATATGATTTGCAGATTTTATTTTGGAGATGTCTGCTCATCCATTTAGAATACAATTTTGGATATTCCAGACAGAAGGCGAGTTAGGCTAGCTAGCCCACTTAGACTGAATGGGCTGATCTCATTGCCAGCTATCTTCTGTGCTTAGATTTTAAGCTGAGTTAGACTGTCCCGCCCACCTTGAGTTCCATAAGAAACGTCACTCCCGTCTTCTCCACTGTCAGGCTGCTAACGTGATGCTCTCTTTGCCATGCGAGGATGTGAGGCCTTCTCCTCATCCAGGCTTGAGTGGAGAGGGGGGTGCTGAAACGCTGGTGGATTCTGCCGGCGCTGTCCAGGGTCCTGCTGCTTCTGCCTGTGTGAAGGTAGCATTTGCAGGTGTTACCCATATATGGGCAGAAATGTTGGCGGATACCGATGGTGCTATCCACGGTCCTGATGTTTCTGCCTGTATGAAGGTAACATGTGCAGGTGTTACCTATGTATGGGCAGAAATGCTGGTGGATCCTCCTGGTGCTGTCCACTGTCCTGATGTATCTGCCTCTGTGTGAAGGTAACACATACAGGTGTGACCCATAATGGACAGGGATCCCCATCCCCCCCACCACAATATACTGCAAATAATACATAAAGTGTTTTCAAATAGTTCATTTTCCTGACTTTTTTTGGTAACCTGCAGAAAGCAAAACCTTGGAGGACGAACCAATTGAATTGAAAACAGCCCATAACACATTACATAAAATAGCAATACTTTTAATAAGAATCATTTGTTGATAAAAATCGGTGCAAACCCACTTTTGGACTTCATATACACATGAATATATGAATTTATTTGGAGCAATGAATCATTTGTTGATAAAATCAGTGCAAAAACCACTTTTGGACGTCATAAACACATGCATATATGAAGTTATTTGGAGCAATAATATCTGACTTCTGAGAAGCACACACACACACACACACACACACACACACACACACACAAAAGAACACATGCACATTCAAGCCGTAACAAGACGTTCCTTTGAGTTTACTCTTGTGACCAAAATGCAAATGGCACAAAGCCTCGTAATACTCATAAATAATTTTGTATGATGTTTAGATTCCCCCTCTGTCTACTTTGCATTTCAATCCTGCCGGAGCTGCAGTCGGTGAGGAACAGGGAGACAGAGGACTTCCCTGTCAGACGGCCCATTCTTTTGGGTTCTGGGGACCCAAATTTCGCAGGATGTAGCAAAGCACGGCCGCATGAGTAAGAAGTTCACTATCCTCCATTCGCAGCCACAGCTCATAGAAAAAACAGCTCCCATAACGCTCGGAAAAATGTAGGTCAAATTTTTGACATTATGTAAATGTGAAAATTTCTCAAACATTCAAAGAATGATACCTTGTTATGATGTAAATATGATTTAAGAAACGCAACAAAAAAAAAAAATGAATGCCCTGGGAACATTTGTGCTTATGTTCTGAGAATGTTCGGGCAACCAAAAATTATAAGCTGGAATGACGCTGCCCTTTGAAGCCCAAACATGAGAACTATCAGCTGTCCTCTTTCCACCACATTGGACGATTTATTATAGCCTCTAACGCAGGGGTGTCAAACTCCAGTCCTGGAGGGCCGCAGTGTCTGCGGGTTTTTGTTCTCTCCTTTCGATTGGCAGCCATTTTAGGCCTTGGAATCCAGGTGTGTAGACTCTTTAGCCAACCAGTGATTTTAATTAATCAATTAAGTGCTAAAACACACCAAAAACCAGCTACCACTGCGGCCCTCCAGGACTGGAGATTGACACCCCTGCTCTAACGTCTACTTCTGACATCATTGGTCCAGCTGGTCTGACATCGAGCCAAAAAGGCATCGTCCACTCCTACTTTTACATTACATTTTAGGAATTTAGCAGGCGCTCTTATCCAGAGTGACTTACAACACAAGGTGCATTTCTTATGGGACAAGGGTGTTGAAATTCTAGAGGGGGGTAAAAGTCTCAAGTGCCAGAAGGGTTCGCATGGACTCAACCCTATGAATGACCTGTAGAAGAAATGAAAACGGAAAACCATTCGCAATATCGACAACAACAATCCTAAGTCACTCCTTCGGTAACCTCTGGCCCATTACCTGCTCAGACAAGGTGTTAACCTCTCACACGTACCTGCCGTTGCATCCTTGATGTTTTCTCCTCTATCTGGTATCTTTGACGAGCTCTGCCCTATTGTCTCCCAGCCTGCCGGACAATCTGTTTCAAGCCCATGGCTGCCCGAGACACTTCATACACACAGGGCCAAACTGAAGTCTGCAGAAAGACTGTGGGGGGGGAAAAAAAAAATCAAATGGATTTATCACCAGAGCCCTCTGGCTGACTTTACCTCAGCCATCTCATCTGCCAAAACTGTGCGCTTCCATATCAAAATTGAAGGAGCTACAAACAACCCACACAAGCTCTACTCAGCCCACCTCCTCTTTCAACGTTCACAGCCAATGATTTTGTCTGACAGTTTGAATCCAAAATTCCAGACATTTACAACTCTCTCCAGGCTCGGTCTGAAGGCCTCATGGCGATCGATCCTGCCTCTAAAGTACCATAACCTGGTAGTTTTAGGCAGTTAGCAAGTTTGACCAATTGCAGCTCCTAAAACGCAAACTACCAAACTTCTGTCCAATGTCTCTTACGCTTTCCTTCGATCCTCTGCACCTGTACTTCTGCCTTTCAGATCCTCCATGATAAAGAGTCCCAAGTGAATTTAAGCAAGGTCCAAGTAATGAATTCACTCAAAAAAATAAAAAATAAAAACGTGGACCCATGACACTCCATAATTACCAACCATAATCACTCCTCCTCCGGAGATGCCCACATTTCTTTCTATCTCCAGTGACAACCATCACCTCAATGAATACTTGTTTGTTTCTTTCTTTATTTTCACACATGAAACATGTTTAAAAAAAGATACATTAATTTTAAGAAAATGTGACAGAGAATTGCCAAAAAAAAACGTCTAGGGGCTTAACAAGTGGCATTCTCTGAGCATCAAATTATAGCAAATAATTACAAAAAATAATATACACAGCTAAACATTACTGTCAATAATATTATATATTTGTGACAAACAGAAGCATAATAAGACATACTGAAAAATACCAATCCATCCCAAACACCCATCGGACACACAAATATAAAGAATCGATCACATGTACAACACATGACACCCACACACAAAACACCCCAAAAACACTCATAACATCTATAATACCTGCAAGATACACAAAGACGAACATTACGAACATTTCAAACTAAAGACATGTGCTCATGAAATGTGGCCGAGTTTAGAAATGAGGAAAAGGAAAAAAAAACAAGAAAAATAAGCAATTCTCACAAAAGGCCTTTTGACTTGTATGACAGGAAATATAACAGTTGTGCCGTGGTTATATTGGCAGAACGAATGGAAAGTATTGACTGGTTAGAAGTTGTGATTTCAGGGCTTTTTTAAACTGTTGTGCAGACAAGTTCAAAAAATGTAAAGGCAGAGAATTCCATATCTTAAACCCTCGGTTGAGTATGCGAAACTGGGATTGAGAAGTCCGGGAATAAGGGGGTCTGAGAAGACAGAAACGACGTGTAGAATAAGTATGAAATTGATAATTATACGCAAATGTCATGAAAAGAAGGGGGAAGGGTTCTTTTTAAGGAACTATGAACAAATAAACCAATTTGGAGATGGTTCACTTGATAAACACTGAGGACACCTAATTGAAGAAATAAAGACTGAGAGGGATGCCTTGGAAATACAAAACTTTTTTTCTTTCTCGTTTCTGAAGACTATATATGGGTTCAAGTTTCGTTTGATGGGTACTTGCCCAAGCTGTGTTCCAATAATTAATATACAGGTAAACCACTGAATCATATAACATAGTGGCTACCTTCGTGTTTATCAAGTGACGAGTTTTACCCAGTATACCAATAGACCGGGCCATTTTCGTATTTATAGCCCTAATATGAGGTTTCCAAGATAAGGATTCATCAAGTAAAACGCCAAAGAATCGTGCAGAGTGCACATTAATTCAAGGGCAGTTATCAATTACAATTTTAAATGAAGAATTAAAAATCCTTGATCTGAGACCAAAAAAATAAAACTTGTTTTTTTAATATTTAGAGATAGTTTGTTAGACTTAAACTAATTAGATAGTTTGTGAAGTTCTTCATTCAACACCTTAAAGATTGTATCAGGATCTTTATGTGAATAGAAAACACTTGTGTTATCCGCAAATAAAATTTTAACATTCGTTTGCAGAATGACTGTAGGCTTATCATGTTCCTTCAATGTTAAAAAGTTCGGGTCAGCAATATCCATGCACAGAACTCCTGATTTAATGTTCTCACCCAACACGTTTGTAAAAATATTATCAATCAGAGTGGCAGAAGTCTCTGTCACTCTGGTTGGCACTGTAATAACAGGATGAAAATAATGAGAATACATTATATCAATAAATTCCTTAAATTATTAGTCTTGCAATTTACCATATTGATATTAAAATCACCAAGTAAATAACGTTTCCCTTCTTTCGAAATATCAAGAACATTTGTTAGGGCAGTCTTGAATTCAGACAAACTGGAATACGCAATTATGGTCTGATTGGGTTTCAACAATTCACAGCCTCAGCAGAAAGGGCAAAATAATTTTCAATATCATGTCTTTCTTTATATACCAAGCTATATAATCTAATTAATTCTAAATAATCGATTTTAGATATCATGTCTTTGCTTTCATACACTGAGTGGACAGAGACTGTAATTGAGATTCAGATGAACCAACTTTCTTCTCCATCTCCCTCAAGTCATCTACCTCTTTCATGATTCCATCTATTCTGGTAGTTGTGGATTCCAGAATCATTTTGGTGAAGGACATAAAGTTAGCCTCTTGTCTGTTTAGCATTTCCACATAGAGAGACTTCTGTTGTTCCATCATATCTCTCAAGATCTCCATAGAGACATAACCTCATCATGAGTGACGTTTTTTTTGTTACTGCTATGGGACATGTTTACCTGGTGTTGAAGTTGCAATGGAATAATGGCGCTGACGATGATCCTCGGAAATCTCGTTGATTTTGTTGATTCTTGTCACGTTTCGGCTTAGGCTAATTCAGCACAGCAGAAGGAATAGGCCGAGGTAGAGTGAATCCACCAAATATCTGAGACTGCAGAAACCATCCACAACCTTAGGCTGCTTGACCACTTGGCTTTTCATAAGAAATATTGTATAACATTAAATTGGAAATTTCAGGACTTAAAAATGTTAAAATCCAAGTTAAAACAAGTTGGGGAGTCAAAAAGCCCAAACAAATTCAGCTGCCAAACAGGAAACAGGAAACGAAGCTGACAGGAAACAGGAAACCGAAGCAACTTACCTGGTTCATACCTGCATTCTCCATTCATGAATACAAACATACACATGTAATTACCTTTCCCTTAAATACTTAAATAAATAAATTATTGGTAAATACATTATTTTTATTTTAAATTGTACATTAGATGTGTGTTATCCATTTGCATGCATGGTCAAGTCCCAATATTTTGAAAACTTGCCCTGTTCGTTGATGGGCTTGGACAATTTTTTAAGCTTGTACTGACAGTTTTACACATGATTTTACACACACAAACCCAGGCCCTTTGTGTTTTATATGTAAATGTATGACCACACGAATGACGCCCCCTCATCTGAAATAATTACACAATGGATTAACAGACTTTCGCTTTGTTATGGTGTTTAAAAACAATCATTCTTGGACGTGACATTAATGGACTAATCTTGCATATTTCCTCGAATGGTTAAGACATTTTATTCCCTGCTTATTTGAGTGACAGGCGCTATACTGAGATAACATGTAAGAGACAGAGATACGCAATGTAAAAATGAACCTTTTGCCCTTTCCCTGTCTCCTATTTTTTTTTTTTTTTTTTCGAAATAAAGAAAGTTATTCCACAGTCTGTGCTTCTGCCTTGGCTTATCAGACGACTTCTGTTCATTTCTGACAGCTGTACAGACAGGTCAGTGTTCTGCGGAGGGGAAGAGATAATGGCTAAGCTTAAAGAAACCCATCATTTTTTTATTACTTTGAAAGGATGAAAAACTGAACTGTATGGAGAAGATAAGACATGCCGCTATTGCCTTTTCCACTTATAGACAGTCATATTGATTTATTATAGATACATAATACAGATGTGACATAGGGATCCTGTAATCTGTCATATTCAGTTCCTCTCCGCATGTCCTCGCACAGTGAGATGACCTGACTTATAGATTTTGGTGTAAAGTACCTTAATTACACCACCACGGCATCTTGGAGACCTGCAGGAGGTTTCCTCTCTTTACAGTTGCTGCAGATTTCAGACATGTGAATAAGCAGAGAGTGTACAGATTTTGACCTCTGTATTATTCTATAAGGAGAGTTGACAATGCTTGTGACAGCTTGCTAGGTGAGGTGGTAGAGGTAGAGACCCTGGGTGTGCTCAGGTCCAGGTGGTAGAGGTAGAAACCCTGGGTGTGCTCAGGTCCAGGTGGTAGAGGTAGAAACCCTGGGTGTGCTCAGGTCCAGGTGGTAGAGGTAGAGACCCTGGGTGTGCTCAGGTCCAGGTGGTAGAGGTAGAGACCCTGGGTGTGCTCAGGTCCAGGTGGTAGAGGTAGAGACCCTGGGTGTGCTCAGGTCCAGGTGGTAGAGGTAGAGACCCTGGGTGTGCTCAGGTCCAGGTGGTAGAGGTAGAGACCCTGGGTGTGCTCAGGTCCAGGTGGTAGAGGTAGAGACCCTGGGTGTGCTCAGGTCCAGGTGGTAGAGGTAGAGACCCTGGGTGTGCTCAGGTCCAGGTGGTAGAGGTAGAGACCCTTGGTGTGCTCAGGTCTAGTAGGCAGAGGGAGAGACCCTTGGTGTGCTCAAGTCTAGGTGGTAGAGGTAGAGACCCTTGGTGTGCTCAGGTCTAGGTGGTAGAGGTAGAGACCCTGGGTGTGCTCAGGTCTAGGTGGTAGAGGTAGAGACCCTGGGTGTGCTCAGGTCCAGGTGGTAGAGGTAGAGACCCTGGGTGTGCTCAGGTCCAGGTGGTAGAGGTAGACCACATGGGTGTGGTCTACCAAGTCCTGGCTTGATGCAACACTGGATACTCTGTAGATCGTAGGTACACAATGAGCCTAGTTGGGCTGAATGTTCTTACCTGAATGCTGAGTGCAGTCGTGGATTTCACCAGTGAGCTTGGAGAGCAGTGCACCATGGGAAATCACCCTTACCTCTTCTGTCCATTCTTATCCATTCTGTAAAGGTGTATTGTTAAAGCATATTTTTACTGATAAGTGGGCATGTTTTCATGGGGAAGAGGGGAGAGAGAAGGGAGAGGAAAGCACGACACGTGTGTTACCTTTTACACAGCACATTTAATGAACTGTTAAATTACAACAAACAGTTTTAAATGGACTATTACATTATAGCGCCTTTGAATTTGACTTGCCATATCCCTGTGCTATTTGCTAGGCTGAGATCTCCAAACATCAGAAATAGTACAGGGGGGCCATGGAGCAAGCTCAATACACGAGCAGACAGGGCACTGATGTCGTTACCTTCACTTCAGCGGCCTGATTACAAAATCGAAAGAGACATAAACAGCCATGATGCGGATTCACTGGCCATGACAAATGCCGCAATACCAAGGCTGGAAGTGGCAGAAGACAAGGCTATAAATCCCCCCCCAGGCTAGATAGATTGCATTGTTGTGTATTTTTTGCACTACCAGCCTCCAGCGTACATGTGTAGCCAACCCCCCCAACCTCTACCTCCTCTCACCTCTACTGCAAAAATGTAACTTTCATCCCAAGTAATACGATTGTCTCACAAGCTGTCACAAAGACTCCCGCCCACAGTTCGTTCCGGAGGACAGCACAGGCAATAGGGGTGAGCTTGAGTGAGGTGAAGTCCCCTCTGGAAAGGTTGTTTAGTTATCTTAGGATGATTTGAGAATTATCTGAGACATCTACTCCCACGAAAGCCCCAACCCCCCGCCTAGACCCCCAAGACAATTGTGTAACACTGACAGTTCATAGATGAGGACCTCAAACTAGTGCCCACGCTCACATCCTGTCCTCTACTCTTTTTTTGAACTGAGGGATATCTCTGCTCAAGCACTTCCTGCTCTGCCAAAACACTTCCTGCCCTGCCCAGTCACCTCCCGGTTCCTGTGCCTGACTACTTCCTGTTCTTACCAAACACTTCCTGCACTGCCCAATCACTTCCTAGTTCCTGTGCTCAACTACTTCCTGCTCTTACCAAACACTTCCTGTTCTGTCCTAACACTTCTTGGTCTGCCTAATCACTTCATGTAACAGAGTAGGACTGGATAAAGGGCTGGTGAGGGAATCTGATATAATTTTACCTGTTAAAATATTAACATAACATCATACAAACATTCTCTCCATCAACAAAATACTTTATATTTTTAGGTAAAATACTCATGTAAAAATGTGCGTTTACAAATATGAGTGATAAATCTCAGGCATCATTAGATACATCTTATTATGTGTACAAGGTTCATACAATATTGTACAATTTGACATATTTTCCAGTTGTATTCATAATTTTTCCTGCATTGCATTGTATTGCAGTTTTTAAATAATTGTCCATTCACGAAATGGAAATTGTATGCCGTATGTCAAACAGTGATCATAATGTTTTACTCATCCCCTAATAATTAGACATGGATAATTGCACATTACATAATTACATTACACAATCACAGCCATGCAACACGATGATTTTGCCATTTTATCTGCCAGAAAGGCTCATTGGATTACAAAAGGTGACACTATCTATTCTGAATACCCATAATGCCTAGAATCATGCAATCCACTTACAGCATAATCATAATCAAAGAGGATGTGGCATGGCTGGTTTTGTCACGGGATCGCCACAGGGTACTTCACACACAAAAGGCACAAATGAAACCGGTCCAGATGTAATAGCGAGGGTGTGAAATTAATGGAATTTGATCGTTTCAGACGTGTTTAACCTAATTTTCTTCCAATAGGGCAGAGACTGATCCCATACGTTAAACAGAGATAGAGGGTTTAATGTTGAGGACTGGAAGACAACCCATTGCCATGTAGAATCTGCAGCTGCCCGTCTTTAAGGGTTTCCAACTGAAATAACCACAAGTAACCTGTACTGTTGTACCTCATCCCACATTGCAGGGCCTGAATTGCTGAAACATTTAATATGTGCAAAACTGTTTTGCAAGTGCAAAAAGACAAAGAGAGCATGTGACTGGTTAAATGGATTATTTTCTCCAATCACAAATCATGTCACTGAAATCGCATGTACAAAAATGCAAACATGTAATGAAGGCTTTGATAAATCCATCGCATAGAATTAAGGTGCAGTGTTTAAACAAGCAAATTCTTTGAGCGCAGTTCTACATTAAATTCTTTATCTTATTATGGAATTTTGGTGATGCAACTAGCAGGAAAATTCAAAGAAGAGGTAAAGATGAAGTGGTATGTTTTTAGCAAACTGTTACCATGGGCTCACACCAGATGGTACCAGCTTGCACAAGATGGAGCTGTAACAGTTAAAATAAAGAATCACAGTTTATGTATGATGAAATGAAACGCTCTGGAAACCTGGCACTTCAACAAAACGGCTTACTGGACAAAATGCAAATGTGAAAGTATCCGAGGATGTGACTTGAGTATGAATATTCATAAGCGATGAATATGCAAATCACAGTGTAGCCTATATACCATACATCCTGCTCTTATGGGTCATAATTCTCATTTACACCTCTTCAAAAACCAGTTTAAGAAGCACTGTGTGATTCAGAGGTGTTCTCCTTAATTGGCTGGCGGCTTATTTGGCTTGAATTAAGTGACTTCAAAATGTTTATTTTAAACTTTGCAGCAAGAGGTGCAATCATAAACCATATATGCCACTTTCTACTTGTTATTTGAAAGCAAAGTCATGAATTAAATCAGTACACAATCTATGTAACTACGTTTGTTTGTCAGAATCACACAGTTTATTACAGCTATGTGAACCATATTGAGATTTATTAACTCTATGGAACCCAAATTAACATACATGCAAGTTATAAACTGTCTAGTGCAGTGGTTCCCAACCTTTTCTATACCCCGCACCCCTAGGAAATGTTTGCTTAACATTCACACCCCCTACAAAAGTAACGTGGGAGTAACCTCTGGACAAGTGAATGGCACTGTGTAGTTGGTCGATCTCACTGCCAATAAACTCACACCTTGCTGATGTGAATGAATTAATTGATTGGGCTACCAGGATATGGAGAGACGAACTCCCACGAAGGAGTATACGTCTCTCTCGACTCTGGAGTGCACTTGGGACAAACGTCGCCTCCTGTCTCCCCCGCGCTCCGCAGTCCCTCGCATTATATACGGGGAAGTCAGCGGCAATGAGGGAGGCGTCTGATTGGCTGGGCAAAGTGGGGATAAGCACAGGATTGGCTGAGTGAATCCAAGTGACAGCGGGAGGCACAGTGTGTGTGAGCAGAGGTGACAGGCGAGCTGATGGGCCCCGAGGGGTGAAATACTTAACAAACTCTCGCGATCTTGAATTTGTGAGTGAAACAACATACAATGATTTCATCAGATGTTGCGTTATAATGGTTTTAAAAGCAATACTCTGACAATCAGTTGCTTACTTTACTTATTCTCTCCTTTTGATTAAATAAACAACAAGACTACCATCTACGCAACACAACCACCTACGACCACTTCTTAAGGCACACTGGCAGCTGGCCGGGTGATGACTCCTGACTCATCACTCAAGGACACAAGCCACTCTTTGTCACACCCCCTAAAATTCCATCTCACACCCCTCAGGTCTACTGCATGATTTTCTCTGGCAATTTTCACCTGAAATCAGGAATTCTGCTTGGGGGGTCCATATAGACAGGGCAGAGTTCTATGCATATTAATAGCAAATCGAATGAAAGAGCTTCCTTTGCCCAGGATTTTAATATGTGACTCAACATCGAGCCAAGATCTGTTCTACCTTAACGAGCCCGTCAAACATATGCCATCCATCAGAGCTCTGGAGAGACACCATATTTGGGGGTCTCAACTGCCATATGGGAAATGTTGTAAGCCACAAAAACATATCACATGAACACCTGCTCTTTATCTTCAGTTCGACACTAAAATCCACTTACAGCCTTGATATTTTCTTCAGTAACAACACTGCCAAATTTACAAATACTAACTGTGACCGTCTTCTGCTCCTTTCCACTTTACAGGCTATTTAAATTCTGTTTTTACCGAAAATAGTTCCCTTGGAGCCTGCAAAGTTTGTTTCGTCATTTTATATTTTCATTGTGCAAGCAGTATCAACAGTTTCGACTGTATAATATCCACAAATGTATTCAAAATACATACTCTGAGGCCACCTTGGCTCGAAAGACATCTTTATTTTACTGCATCCCTGAATTTATAGCACAGAAATGACATTATGATCACAGAGTGAACTGTAATTAAGAAATGTCTCATAAGAGGTCTGCCTCATTTGATATGTAGGCTGTTTGAGAATCTAGCTCAGTCGCACTGTAGATCAGATGCACCAAGCCTTTACAACAAAAGGGGAAATTGATTCTGTCCGGGCCAGAAATGTACACGGTTTCAGAAATTTATATTCTCTGTTCGTAAGCACACCCTCCATACAATAAACGCATTCAGACCCCTAATAGATTATACGCTGGCCACTATGAAATCATAACCAAAAAAAAAAACAGCCTATTTAGACATGAAGACTCTATAAAAATGGTGTGAATAAATAAATAAACTCAAATAATTAGCAGTAAATAAAACTATTCATTTATTTGTTTCCCGCTAATTACTAACTAATATGGCTTGCCTATTTGATTTGTTTTCTCGTTGTCCTGTTAATTGTCATTTTGTCATTGCAGCAATTACAGGGGGATTTTATTGAGAGATTGTTGAAATTATTATTGCGTTTTGGAAATATGAACATCAATTTGTCATGCCAATAAAGCTCTATTTAACAGAACAGAGCTGAAAGAGAGAGATCTTCCATTCCCTAAAACTCTGATTTATTAGCATTTAAATATTTCATAAGCGAACAATAATGAATGTATTTCTGTCAATGTTTTGGGCTGATAACAGAATAAGCAGCTATATACTAATGAATTGTGCACATTTTTCGGGTTCACAGTATTCACTTCAACTGTTCTGTACACAAATAGCCGAAGGCACAATATTCATTAGCTCCACTTCCTGCAAACTTCTCTTGTAACAGTTTGTGTGTATGTGTTTTGTTTTTATTATAATGGGAGACATCTAAGCCTTTAATTAACAGTACAATTTTTCATATCATACATTTTTGCACATTCAAATATGATCTTTTACTCATTATTATGAACTTGACGCTGTAAATTGATACTGCTGGTGCTCATGTGACAATGATATAAATAATAATAATAATAATAATAATAATTTGGTCTGCTACTTCATTTTACAAGGAGCTGTAGATGACTTTGCGGAATGTCACCTGACAATAATTAAGAAATAAAAAAAATGTTTTTTCTTTCGCCTTTCCACTATCTTGTTGACACGTCGATTAATCATTATGAAATACTTGTGTATTTTTAATTAAACGCACGCTTGTTATCAACGCGGCTGGGAGAGCCTGTCTGGAGTGACTGCATTAAAGTAGGAGGGGGAGGAGGGGAGGGCGCATAAGTCACCCCCAGCAGACAGCGAGAACAATGTGAGCAGAGAGCTCAGAGCCTGATTTACTGAAGCATCTAGAATGTGGAGAAGTCTGTTTTGCAGGTGCATAAACACTAAGAGAGCTTGTGATTGGTTGAGTTACTTTGGTTGCTCCAATCACAAACCATGTCACTAACCGTGCATGCGCAAGATTTTTCACATGCCATAGTCGATAGTGTAGATACATTTGGCCCTTAGGGTCCTGCAGCCAATGAGAATGCTGTGACGAGAGAACTCAGTATCTTGTAGCCAATGAGAGCACTGGGTGCAGTGAGCTCAGTGTCCTGCAGCCAGCGAGAACATTGCAAACAGAGAGCTCAGTGTCCTGTAGCTAATGAAAACATGGCAAACAGAGAGCTCAGTGTCCTGTAGCCAATGAGAACACGGCAAACAGAGAGCTCAGTGTCCTGTAGCTAATGAGAACATGGCAAACAGAGAGCTCAGTGTCCTGTAGCCAATGAGAACACGGCAAACAGAGAGCTCAGTGTCCTGTAGCTAATGAGAACATGGCAAACAGAGAGCTCAGTGTCCTGTAGCCAATGAGAACACGGTAAACAGAGAGCTCAGTGTCCTGTAGCTAATGGGAACATGGCAAACAGAGAGCTCAGTGTCCTGTAGCCAATGAGAACACGGCAAACAGAGAGCTCAGTGTCCTGTAGCCAATGAGAACACAGCAAACAGAGAGCTCAGTGTCCTGCAGTTCTGGAATTATGAATATCAATTGATTTTTCTCTGCATTGTCATGGGTGACATTATATTTCGAGTCAGGTGTATATTGCCAGCATAAAATACTTCCAGTTTGACTTCTGCTGACATTTTTGGGGTGCAGACAGCACTGTTATCGGGACATATTTATCAAGCGAGAGCCAAACAAATTTGATGATAAATCCTGGATAAACATGTTCGCAAAAGCAATGTGGGTTTTTTATCAAAGGTTTCACATGTCAGATTTGTTCACAGGTCTGAAAAGATTTCACAAGCACTCCAGGCTGTTGTTATTGTTATCGAACAACTAAAATACAGTTATAAAGCCAGTTTTGGCGGTTTATTCTTGTCCTTGCATCAATTTATCATCATTTATGCATCCTTTCTATTGACAAATAAAACTTATGATATTAGGGGGTCATACGATGTGAAAATCGCGATTTGATTCAACATCCAAAGGTGATGCTTCATTTGAGAATTGAGAAGGCAAAAGTACCATGAGAGAGAAGATCTTTTCCTTTGAGAAAAAGGGAATGAATGCTAAAGCTTGACGCGATTTGAAATCATAGATGTTTGTAGCGGATTTTATACAATAAATATAGACTTGCATGTGCTTGTATTACTGGTCTAAAATGGAGGATGGGTGTCAGACCGTCCCCTCATATAACAGACATGGGTGGGTCTCCAGAGACCTTCTCAGACCTAATGCCTGTCAGGATGGTATCTTGTATTTTTAATGGAAAGAACAGGCTTCGAATGAATGGAGGAAGAAGGAGATTTTGGAAGAGTGAAAGCTAGAACGGTGAAGGTGAAGAGTGTTGGCTGTGAGGGGTGTGTTGAGTCTGGAGGAAGGGAGAAATATTGCTAAAAATATTAAATACAGATTTCACCCCTCCTTCACCTGCCACCTCTATTCGGCTGACATCATTGCATCATCTTCTGTACAGCCGTGACAGTTGCTTGAGTCGACATGCTACCAGCCTCATTTGATTCCCTCCTTTAAAGCCAGGAACAGACACCATATCCCTCTAAGGAACCTCCCTCCCTCTAGAGTTTTCTTCTCGCGTGCGATAAGAACGATGAGAGCTCTATTTCTTAGCTTCACCTCCTTCCCCCATGCACTCACTCTCATGCTCACACACACACTCCACAAATCCATTGGAATGACAATAAAATTGTCCTTTCCCCACCAAAGAGAGTTTATCTCTCTTTGGTTAAATGGCCCGTAAAATTGGCAAGCGCCATTCCCTCTTGATGCCTGCCTGTGATTGCCATTCTTTTACATGCGCAAGAATGGCTACGCGGTGGCCATTTCACATTGATGGCTCTTTTATGGCACTGCCCTTTGTGGCAGTAAAACAAAACAACAACAAAAAAAATCCACATTAACGAGACAATTTGCGCTTTTGAGAAATCAAGATTGCAGCTCATTTATTTTGGGACCGACAAGGTCTAAGCAGGCAGGGTTGGGGCAACCCTGTCGGGGTCCTTATCCTCTTACTTTCCTCTTTCACTGTGAGCTAGCAGTCTCTCAGCAAATGAAATCATCCTTATCCTATCCTCTATGAAGAAAGACAGCTTTACATTCTGTAGTGTTGTCAACTGAATCTGCTGCTCTCTGCCAGTAGTCAACATTTTTTATGATTTTATTTTTTTAATTTTATTTATTTTTTTTACTTATTTATTGGGTGAGAGGCCTGGAGATGCCTGTCCTTGGCAGACAGAGATGAGGTTAGATAAGGACACTGTTGGTCAGTCAGCTGCATCGTATTGGAGAGCCAGGTCATCAATTGACCATGTGTTTGTTTATTTATTTATTTTTTTACTGCAACGATTTTTTATTACCTACAGGTAATTACTTGGACAAATTCTATGGAATGAAGCCAAAGGAACAAAGCCTTTAAAACACAAAAGACATTTTTTTTTGTTTAAAACTCAAATAAAGGCAATAAAATGAGAAAAAGAATATATCTGTCAGGTTTTCAATTAACCTTTTTCTTTATTCCTCCATTCTGTCTGAAATTTAGGTTGTGGGTCAGGGGGAGGGTAGGGCATTGTGGAGTGGGGCCAAATTGGAGAAACAGCTAATGCTGAAGGGAATTTCACCCAAACAAGTTCTTAATCTTTCCTTTTATATTATCTTATCATTGTTTTTGGTGTCCAAGGTCCTAACTATATAAGGGGAATGTAGGATTTTGGCCCCTTTTAGATATCTATTTGAATCACAACACACTTTGTGCACAGTGAGTGGGTATGAGGCGGGGTTTAGGTACAATAACCCCTCCCCTTTTTGTTCTATCAGCTTAAGACCACATTTCAACATTTAAAACTGGACCTAAGCAAACACAGAGGCTGGGTAACATGCAGTAATATCAGGGTCACTGCTGGCAAAGTGCCCCTCTAAATTTAAGAGACAGTACCCTTGAATTACATTTTATTGTCTTGTGATTAATGATGAAAGTCTCACAATTAATTAAGAGGCACAATAGAAATCAATGGGCTATAAATGCAACCTATTGTTCGGGGAGAGTCTGCATGCCCCTGCTAGTGATCAGGATTATCAAAATGTCCCCAATACAAAAGAACTCAGTTGTAAAAAGCTGCATAAACCAAGGACAAACTGTTTGGAGTGAGTTTCCCAAAAGTGATTATTCTTAATCATCCACAAGCTACTCCATGAATAACTTCAAGAACGTATGTAACTTTTTTGCAAGTGTTTCGAAAAGACATTGTTAGAGGAAATTTTCAAGATATTCCACTTTAATATCTATGTTGTGTACCCCACCCATAGGATCTATGTTATGTACCCCACCCATAGAATCTATGTTATGTACCCCACCCATAGTATCTATGTTATGTACCCCACCCATAGAATCTATGTTATGTACCCCACCCATAGGATCTATGTTATGTACCCCACCCATAGAATCTATGTTATGTACCCCACCCATAGAATCTATGTTATGTACCCCACCCATAGGATCTATGTTATGTACCCCACCCATAGAATCTATGTTATGTACCCCACCCATAGGATCTATGTTATGTACCCCACCCATAGGATCTATGTTGTGTACCCCACCTATAGGATCTATGTTATGTACCCCACCCATAGAATCTATGTTATGTACCCCACCCATAGAATCTATGTTATGTACCCCACCCATAGAATCTATGTTATGTACCCCACCCATAGGATCTATGTTATGTACCCCACCTATAGGATCTATGTTATGTACCCCACCCATAGAATCTATGTTATGTACCCCACCCATAGAATCTATGTTATGTACCCCACCCATAGAATCTATGTTATGTACCCCACCCATACGATCTATGTTATGGACCCCACCCATTGCGCTCTTCCAGGCTTCATGCATGTTACCTGGCATAGTTTGAAAAACCAGACAGCATGCGACTGCGTCAAAATACCGACGTGGAAAGAGCTAACAGCGAACTAAAATAACATTTCGGTAGCAGAGATAATGTTTGCTTGCTAGCTATTTTTCTATGATTGTTCTTCCCTTGTAAGATACTCAAGCCTTCTTCCCTCTTCCCTATATTTGTAATTATGCTTTGTAGTTTTGCAAGATGATCTGGGATCAGCCATAAACAAAGTACTTTTAAAATGAAAGGGGAGGGCCCTTGGGCCTCAGGGGCATGAATTTGCTTATTATATCTTGAACGATGTGTTCAGATTATGAATGAAGCATGTAAACCGAGGGCAGTCCTGGAGAACGTTCTTTAAAAGTGAGAGCAGTTTAAAGCAGAGACAGCTGAGATACTATCCTACTTTTTTGTAAGAAACTTGCCATTTCATTCTGTATAATTTATGGCAGCTGCGGCAGAACACGATGTAGTTCATAACATATGGTGCGCACAAACAAACAGCATGCTCCACTCAGTTTATCGACACAGTTTACCGACACACTTTTAATACACACGGGCCCTTCCTCCAATATATTGCTATAGAAATCTGCTGCCGGTTTTCCACAAAAAGACCATGCCTTAAATACATTATTGTACGGTTTTTCATTGTCAGATTTTTCCAACATTGATGGTCCCTCTTCAGTGAAGTCATGGTAACTGTGAGGAGGTGAAAAACTGTCTGAGGAGGTGGGCATACTGTAACTCCAAAGCCCATATGTATTCATGGTAAGAAGGCTAATAGGTGGGTATACTGTCTGAGGAGGTGGGCATACTGTAACTCCAAAGCCCATATGTATTAATGGTAATAAGGCTAATAGGTGGGTATACTGTCTGAGGAGGTGGGCATACTGTAACTCCAAAGCCCATATGTATTAATGGTAATAAGGCTAATAGTTGGGTTTACTGTCTGAGGAGGTGGGCATACTGTAACTCCAAAGCCCATATGTATTAATGGTAATAAGGCTAATAGTTGGGTTTACTGTCTGAGGAGGTGGGCATACTGTAACTCCAACAGCCCATATGTATTAATGGTAATAAGGCTAATAGGTGGGTATACTGTCTGAGGAGGTGGGTATACTGTAGCTCCAAAGCCCATATGTATTAATGGTGACAGACTTACAGACTCTGAGATTGACTTAAGCCAGAACTCTGCCTTTTACCCGGAGTATCGGGACTAATAATTAATTTAGACCGTGCATGTCAAACTGGGTTACAAACTCAATTACGGGAGGACCGAGGTGTGTGCTGTTTCTCCTAACAACCTCTTCTCTTAATTGCCTAATTACTTCCTAATTAGTTTGAATGAAAAAACGCTGCATTGCAGTGCAGTGGAAGGTTGCTCATATTCCTGACACGCAAAAATTTCACGGCTCAGGATTTGTGAAAATACACCAGAGTAAATTTACCCAGTCAATTACCTAATAGCACAGATTAATCCATGGTAATCCACTGGAACAAAAACCGATGTACACGCTCGGCCCTCAGGACAGGGATTTGGCACAGTTGGTCACAGCCTATACAAGGATAGTTCATCGTACAAATAATGAAATTATTCAATATTTTTATGACCTCAATTTTTTTTGACCCCTGCAATGACATTGCTTCACAGCACTGGCTTCAAATTCAGGTCCTGGAGAGCCACAGTGTCTCCCGGTTTTTGGTGTGTTTTAGCACGTAGTTGATTTATGTAAATCACTGACTGGCTGTAGAGTCCAAAAGTCTGGTTTCCAAGGCCTAATTCACCACTGGTTGAAAGTAAGCAACAAAAACCTGCAAACGCCACAGCCTTCCGGCACCAGGGCTGGAGTTTGACACCCATGCTCCGACAGCGTCTCTGTCCAGATTGGTGCAGTATAGAACAGGCCTCAAAACGAATGGAAGTCAATGGATGAAGTTACACCACAAGGTTCTAAACGAGAGGGCAATGTTTTTCACTTGGATAAGGCTTGCGTATTTCGGCTGTGCACAAAGCCTTTTTTTCTGCTTGCACGGCGGTAATTTTGGCACAAGGGGCACGTTTCTCAAAGGGGTTGGGCTTTGTGGTTTAATGACCGATCGTGTGAACTGGGTGTAGGCGGCTCCCATTCCCTTTAAAAGCCACCTGTATGTGGCTAATTGTTAGTTTGACTACAGCCTATGTCCTAATTGTTGTAGAACATAATTACGTCACATTGCTTCATTCTGATGTCATTTTATCATAGAAGGCAATGATCTGTTTTAATATTCGTAATTAACTGCATACAGTACAGCTCTGACAGAGCAGTAACCCACACTGGACTACTCCTTCTTCCCTCAACTGGGCCTGTTCCATACAATGCCTATAAAATGTACACATCCAAATAAATAAAATTGCAGCTGGAAAAACAGTTCATGGTCGACCGGTCAAACGGTCCTTTTCAAGTTTGCGACAGTCTGTATATAACACCAAAGGTGCGGTCCACACACAAGCTGTATGCACACGTTTTTTTTACAACGGCAATAAAATAACAATAAAACTATGATGGTTTTAACTGGCCCTTAAATAAAAGCTCTGCGCTTAATTAATGTGCTCAATGAACATTATGTGGAATCAACGATGCAGCTGATCTCTGATTCAATTTTAAGATCAACCCCACAAGTCAAGGTGAGAGTCCATTTAAGAAAGGGGGTGCTGAAGGGAAAATTCTCTTCATCATGCACTTCAAAACCCCACACATGATGAAAATAAATGCTAATGTTTGCTATAAATGATAAATTGGGTGCTGTGTGTGTCTGTATGTGTGTATTATGATTTAATATATGTTCTCTTCAATAATCTTTTTTTTATTATAGGGTAGCTAAAGAGATAATGATAACTACTGGTTACATCAGGATGTCAGAAGCAATGTCAGTCAGGAGTAATGCTCTTATATCCATCACCTTCCCTCTTCCCCTCACACCTAAGCAAAGCAGTGATTTTCACAGTGTGATACGACACAAACTAATGTTGAAGGATACAACTCCTGACACTGCAGTTAAAAAAGCAGTCTTATTCTACTGAGGATATAAAATAGCTAAGCCCTTTGGCCAGTTTTAAATAAAACCACCATATAAGGGGATAGACATGGCTATCGTAATCAAAAGTGATGGTAATCTTTTTATTTTTAGCGATTCAGGGAGGCGTAAATGGCTAAAGTTCTCAGCTCCACACTTATGTCATCAGATTCTGAGCAATTATGATTTTTTTTTTTTTTCCAAAACTGTATGATAGCCATGGATCATAATGCTCCAGATACATGAAATATGTGAATCTGTGCCATATGTTTGTTTTGTTCCTACTTTCTTATCCATGGTCATATGAGAGATAATTTAAATTCCAAAGCAGGAGAAACAGGGCCAGAGTGTTCGGTGTTACTCAGGTTGCTATGCAACTTGATCACAGTCATCACAAAATGGTGTCTGACCTGACCTGAGTTGTTACCTGGGCAACAGGCAGCAGTGTCTTCCTCACCTGTGCGAATTCAACTGTGAAAACTTGACAGCATGGGGGAAAATGACTGCAGGACATTGTAAACAGTGCGAGGTAGCTGCTTCACAAACAACTGTCTCTGTTCTTTCAGTAAAATCGCACACCCACCGGTGGCAGACTCGTAAGTGCATGTGGAGTATTGCTTAGACTTATTTAGAGTGTGGTAGTGCGCAGCAGGTGGTAGCCAGTCAGTTTCTTCCAAGTTAGGAGATTTTTAAATCGTATTTTCCCAGTTTACAATGCTCAGTTTGTGTTTATGCTAATTGCCGAGGCTCCTGACAATTCTGAGAGTTTAGAAGAGCATTCTCTGTTCATGTGATGTCTACCAAAAAATGATGGTTATTCGTTCATCGTGACACGAAATGGGTTTATAATATTGTCCCTGTTCCATTGATCCATGTTTTTTTCTCGGATGCACCCTTCCTGATTTTGACAGTAATCTGGTGCATCGTTACTCCATATCTACACTCAAACTTCCGTGTACAACCAAAAGCAGGTTTCCGAAAAGAGCTAAAAATGTTTCATATGAACACTTTTAAACTAGCAGAAGGCAGTGACCATGAGGTGTGGCGTTTTCTCAAAATGGAGGATGGGAGAGAGAGGGGTAGAGAAAAAGACAGAAATAAAAAGATGCAGTGTATCTTATTATTTCTGTCATGGGTATGTGGATCCCCTCCCCTCCTCCCCCAAACCCCATGTGTCTGTTTCTCTGAATATTTAAATAACGCTTCACGTACCAAAATTAAAAATAAAAAAAAAACAGGAAACAGACAGCGGACAGAAGGAAACCGCCGGCGGCCTCGCCGTGTCTGCTTCTGCATGAGAACCCAGAGCCCTTTGCTCTGCGTCGCTTTGATCTCCTCTCCCTCTCCCCCTGACTGCCCGAGCTCCTGAGTCACCATGCCACGCTTCGGCACTGACACAAGCCGACAGTCACCACAGACTCAGGAGAGAGAGAGAGGGAGGGAGAGAGAGAGAGGGAGAGGGGGAGAGAGGGATTTCAAAGAAAGAGGGCTTCAAACAGAACTTACTCTCACCCCTAAGTCCCAAAGAGGGAGGGGGGAGAGAGGGAGAAAGAGAGAGGAGAGAGAAATCTCGGGTCTAAGCTCAAAGAGAGACCGAAATCTCAGGTATAAGCTCAAAGAGCGAGAGAGAGAAATTCTGGGTGTTACCTCTTCTCTTCACTTCACTGTGCAGCCTTCTTCCCTTAAGGACAAGATCTGACAGCAGTTGTGCTCAGTCAGACGCTGTCATGGCAAAGCATGGACCACAGACCGACCAGCGAATCAGTCTTGAGTGGGCCAAGCCCCTGTTTCAGGACACCAAGACTCAAACCTTAAAACATGAAAATGCATTACATTTTCTCACCATGATAGATTTGATTACACATAGCATCGTTTCTATTTCCTGGTATGATGTGCTATGACAGTCGTCGTGGTTACATGATGTTGATGTAGCAGTCACAAAACTGTGAGGTGTATGCGAGTACAACTGCACAAAATATGCTCTTCTATGCTCACTTATGGCAAATACAACAGCACAGAAATGTTCTCTTCTCTGTTCATTGTAAATTACTATGCAGTTACTGTGGAGAAATGTGTCATGACATAGTTTAATTAATGTACTTACATTGGTTTTACATTGGTAAAAGCCAACTTACCTAAATATCATTCAAAGTTTTCATATTTTGGGGTTTTGAATCATGTCACAGATCTAATGTTTTGTATCTGTCCAACCTGTCCACACTATCAAAGCACAGATATGAAAAGCATTCATTAAAAATGACTATATCTCTTGTTTGCGTAACTATTAAAACTCAATTTGAAAAATTCACTAGCAAAATTCCAGCAAAATAAATACACAGAAGTTCCAGTTACAGAAGATGAAAATAAAATGACCATGCTGTGTTCCTGAACAGGTGTAAAAGTGAGCAGAATATAAACACTGCTGTATCCAATGGGCAAATGTTTCCCCAATTTTTTACTCTCCCTCAAAGAGAAGAATCAGTCTATACGCTTTCTCCTTTTTACATCTTTCTGTCTTTGGGGGTAAACCGATGCTGGATCTACCTCCGTCGATAAGAAGAACCGAGGAAGTGAGGGTAATGAATTAGAGATTAAAGGAAAGAGAGAGGAGTCCTCGCTCTTTGCAGCGTAATCCTTCAACTTTATTTGCAAATATGCGCGTGCCAACTGCTCCCAAGAGCGCAGGGAGAGATTATGCCGCTCGTTCTCCCAGCTGAATACACACCTACCGATGCCAACATGAATTCTTTACTGGATTTATTTCTTCAGCAGGATTTATTCAAAATTCTTTCCCATTAACTGTCACAAATAATATGTAATGTTGTTGCCTGGTAACTGTAAAGTGAGAAAATGTTTTTATTAATTATTTATTTTTTACTTTTAAGCACCATCTAATTTCAGGCTCAGATAAATATGACAAGAGTCACCATAAGTCAGTTATCCTGTTGTTAATTTCTTTTTTTTTTTGTCCCAGTTATCCTGAACATATCTTCTTTTTTTAGAAAAAAAATTAAATATTGACAAAAATGTCTGGGTTTATGTACTTGGATACACAGCAGTGGGCTTAGAAATAGTATTTTTGAAAGAGCTGGTTATATGGGCTGGGTGCATGGATGAAACTCACATTTTGATTTCCAGATCTGACTGTTGCCAGTGGTGATTGGCTGGCAGCCCTGCAGGGTGGCGTGCAATTGGCTGAAGTGTCGCTCAGGGTCCCATTCGGCAAATTTGTCCCATCATGCACCAGTGACTCTCTCTGGTTGGTTGTGCACCTGCAGGCTGTCCATGCCAAACTCTGTGCTTGAAGTGTCCTCCTCCAGCACAGTGACTGTGCAGATCAAACGGTCAACTTTGGAAAGAACAGAAGCAATGTCTGGCAGCTTACCCTGCTTCATAGAGGAGGATACAATAGGAGCAGCCAGAAATACGATTCTAGGCTCTTGGCCTAATACAGAGTGCCTCGACAGTACAAAACACACACACGCACGCACGCACACACACACGCACACAAGGCCTACACAGATCTAAGTTATCAATTAAATCCTCCATCAGCCATACTCATCCATATACTATGATACTATAATGTAATGTAATGATAATTTTCATATAATATGCCAAATGCAGCTGGCCTTCGACCACACTGGGTCGCATCTACACAGCTTTGAGACTCAGACTGTAGCTCTTCTTAAAATGACTTGAGACTTGACTTGGGCTTGTCAATGACTGTGAACAAGAAGAGTCTTTAAAAAATATTATTAGGTGCCATCTTCGAAGTGATGAGGTGAACAATGTCACAACCAGAATTATTTTCCAGTTATTTATTGAAAAGTAAGTATTGGGCACAACCCGGCCCCAATTGCTTTAAATGTTCCACTGAGCACCTTTCAGCTGTAACCATAGCAACATTTTGTACGATGTCACAGCTTGGCTTAGACCACGGGTCCACATGTTGTGGCCTTTGGCTTTGAAGGCTTCAAGTTTACTGAGCCTGACAAAAGGATTGCAATAAGGGTGGATTTTGGGTTATGGGAGCAACAGAGGAGGGCAGAGGCTTAACTCTTAACTGTTCAGTAGTGTTCAAGTTATGGGATCAACAGAGGAGAGCAAAGGGTTACATTTTACATTACAGTCATTTAGCTTTTTTTATCCAAAGTGACATGCAGTTGATTAGGCTAACCAAGGGCCATCCCCCCTGGGAGAAATGTGGGGTTAAGGGCCCAACAGCAATGGTTTGCTTGCTGTTGACTGAGACTTGAACCAACCTCAAGTGTCCCAGTCATGTACCTTAGCCACTAGCCTATTACTGGATTAATTGTGTTGAGTCGTACTGAATTATAAGAGGATAATGGTTCAATGTGATCAGTTGTACCCAGTTATGGGAGAGCAAAGGGTTAAATGTGTTCAGTACTGTTGGGTTATATGAGAGCAAAGTGTTAAATGTGGTCAATAGTGTTGGGTTATGGGAGAGCAAAGGGTTAAATGTGTTCAGTCGTGTTGGGTTATGGGAGAGCAAAGGGTTAAATGTGTTCAGTCATGTTGGGGTTTGGGAAAGCAAAGTGTTAAATGTGTTCAGTAGTGTTGGGTTATGGGAGAGCAAAGTGTTAAATGTGGTCAATAGTGTTGGGTTATGGGAGAGCAAAGGGTTAAATGTGTTCAGTCGTGTTGGGTTATGGGAGAGCAAAGTGTGAAATGTGTTCAGTCGTGTTGGGTTATGGGAGAGCAAAGGGTTAAATGTCTTCAGTCGTGTTGGGGACGGGAAGCCTGATCCTGTGGAGCCTCACCAGGGCTGAATCAGCCGCAGCTGCACTCAAAGATAAGGTCCAAATGAACTCGGTACTGCAGGTAGTGTTTATGAGAGAAATACAAGTAAATTCTTCCAGTGTATGTGCTTTTGCTCTCCCCTCTTGCTCCCATAGCGTTGACAGCTCACTGCCACACTCTGCCACATACCATTATGCTTTAAAGATGTCATATAGATTTTTGGATCACGTTCCTTCAGCTAGCATTCATGCTGGATTGATATAAAAAGCCATAAATAAATGCACTATTCTGGAGACTTGAGAATTGACGAGGATTCGTCCCTCAAACACTTGAGCCTCGCCTCGGACTTGTTTTTGATGACTCTCGAACATCTCCGCCTCAGGCCAAGACAGATATCTCATTAACCTGGAAAGGTCAGGACAGCAGTCAGTTTATAATGGATAAGGAAGGGATCAAAATTTACTCTGCCAGAGATGAAAGATACCTTTTTAAGTCTGCATCTTAAAAACTGAATTCTTTTGCGTTGTTATCACTTAGAATTTATTTAAAATTGCGATTAAAATTTCAGCAGAATGAGTGAACTATTGCATAGCTGTACTTATAAAAATGATTAAAATAACACTGTCGAGGTAAATACTATAACTGGATTAAGGCCGTGGATTTAATGAGAAATATGAAGTAAACGTATGATCTAACATGGGTCATAGTATCACGACAGTCTTCACAACTTTTGTTTCTGTAGATTAGGCAAGTAGGCAGAATTGTGTTTATAGCATGAAGTGTGCACATTTTTATGCATATTAAGATCTAGCAAGATCAATATTTATGATGGTGTCCAACTATTTTATGTATATTTTATATCCAAGCTATTCTAGAATAGAATTTGACACCACAGCACAGAAGCACAAGCAGTCCAGCCTGTTTTAATGTGGTCCAAACACTCCTTGTGGTCCTTTTCACACACACACACACACACACACACACACACCCTTGTCTCCTGTTCCCCTGCCTCAGCCTATCCACAGCTCAAAGGTGCATCTTCCAGCTGAAAGCCCAATTACTTAATTGACCCATTAGATGAAATCACAACAACTTAATTAGTGCCTTTGAAACGCTGTCTTTCTTCCCTGTCTAATTAGAGGGCCGTTTAGCCTGAAGATGCAGGGGCGTTTCAGAGACGAGAAGTGGGGGGAGGTCCATATGCAATGGCCGTGGTTATAAGATGTCTTCTAAATTCTGGCAAAAACATGTCCAAAAATCCATGAATATTCAGGAGCAACTCACAAGAGAGAGCTGGCCCACATAACAGATTGAATTTGGATGTGAAGTGAACCTATTGGTAATCCGCTCAGCACGATGGCAATGATACACAATATCTTGACACTGAAACTAGACAAGGTTGAGGAAGAACATGAATCCTAGCAACAGTCGCTAAGGGTAGGCAGGACTTGCTAAAGGCTAGCTGCTGGTGCTTCATGTAGAAATATGGGTTTACATGCACTGTTACAACACATTCTTTTCCTTTGTCCTTCCCTCTATCTCCCTACCTTCTTCTCACGAGCCATACAGCAGAGTGGAGCATATCTGTCTGTGATACCGTCCCCAAAACAAAGTCTTTACCATTACATTACATATCCACCCCATACCATGTGGTGGTCATAGTCTGGGTGGATTTTGTATAGCAATGTGGATTTTGGCTGTTACAAATCAATCACTGAATATGACACTTCACACACCCCTAGTCACGCATACTTCAGCACAGTGTAACCATAGCCTACAATGCATGCAAAGCAATGGATTTATTATTCTATGTCTTCTATTCTTTTATGGCTAACAAAACCTTCTGAAGTTGCTTCCATATTTTAGTTGGTTCAGGTAGGCTCAGTACACCAAACAGGTAGTTCAACTCTTCTGTTAGCCTGCAGGCACTGTATATATTATTCTTCCACTGACACTTGCTTTCCTTGGTCAAGAATCAAGGATCAAAGGAATCCCAAAAGTATGTTTCACCCCAAGAGACCCAAAGCTGATTCCCTTGACCCTAAAAAGGACAGGCACAGGAAGTGCATCATGGGAGACGTAGTTTTAATTTGTTGATTGGAGGTAAGTCGGACTGAACTCTGTCAAATCGAATGAAACCGAATCGCTTTCAAGCTGCTGAATTCCAAATGCTAGGAAACATGGATACATAACTACATATCAGTCCCTATTGACAGTATACAAGATTCAAAAACAGCTTTGGGTAATAAATCTCTGACGTGGGTAGCCAAATACACCAGTGTGTCAGAACACAGCAGTCATCCCACTTCTTCCCAGAATGAGGCTCACTGAATTTTGCTCCAGCTACTCTGCAGCAGCTTGGTGCTCGTTTAAACTGTCTCAAGGGCTGCGATTGTTTGGATTCATTATAACAACATATTTTCGGTGTTATTAAAAATAATAGCTCTATTAAATTATTAAAGGACAAAACGACAGAGCGTAAAAATAGAAAACATTTGTTATTGTGCATAACTGCTCATCAGAGATTCCTCCTCCCTAAAGAGATTTTGCCAGCTGGATTGGATTTTTAATTTTTTTTTTTTTTTTTTTTTTTTAAAAACTCTGTAAGCAAGATAACTATTCATTTCCCAGTCCAGCAACTCAGAGATAATGTGTTCTAATGTCTTATGCCAGTTGTATAAATAATAAATAATACAGTGTATAATTATTACACTGTGTTATGCAGGAGTGTTGTGAGAAGATGTGAAGAGAATGTTGAAATCACTGGTCATGATGTAATGAATTCAGCACATTTGAATGTATGTGCTGATTTATTATATTCGAAAATGCGCAGGAAGATTTTCTCAGCAAAAATCTCCAGTAGGTGAACGCTGTCCCTGGAGTGCAGTTCATTAGGACTGAGTCACTGCAGATGAATTATTCTCACGAGTTAAAAAGAGGCTGAAAGGTTGCCGAGCTGCGGGATACACAAACCGCACAGAGAGCGATTTGTGTGTGTGTTTTTTTTGTGCTATCCCAATTACAGTGCCCTCCACCCATCTGCACCCGCACCCACACCCACACCCACACCCCTCCTCTCGCCGTCCTTAGGGTGCCGATACCACAGAAGATCCTTGTGTGTGTGTGTGTGTGTGTGTGTGTGTGTGTGTGTGTGTGTAAAGTCTGAATCTGTATTGGTATGTTTGCACTGTATATGTGATTATGTGCATATGTGTGTGAGTGCATGTGTGTTAATGTCTGAGTCTGCATGTGTATGTGTGTGAGTGTGTCATTGTGTGTATATGATTATGTGTGTGTTTGTGAGTGTACACATCTGTTGGATATCTCATTGTATGCATGAATGCGCACATAGGTTTTGTCTGTGATTATGTGTGGGAGTGCACACAATTGATGTGTGTGATTATGTGCATATGTGTGTGTAGTGGGTGTGTGTGTGTGTGTGTGATTATGTGTGTATGTATGTGTTGTCTGATCAATTGCATACATGTGCGAATGCACACATGTTGTGCGTGTGATTATGTGTATAAGAGTGAGAGTGCACACAATTGTTGTGTGTGATTATGTGCATGTGTGTGTGTAGTGTGTGTGATTATGCTTACACACATATGGGACTGTTTGTGTATCTCCTGATTCGAGACGCGGAGCCCTCGCCCGTCCCTCTCAGAGCGCTGCAGACAGACGTGTCCCCCCCTGCTGCAGGTGCCTCTCTCCGTCTCTGCCTGTCCTCGTCTGGCCCCCTGACAGAGTCCTGTCTGGATGGCTGGCGGAGATAAAACAGGCTACAGAATTAATGAGCTCAGTCTCCTAACGAACACTGCATTTCCACCCTCACTCAGCTCAACTCCTATCTGTGCTTTTCATACATACACCCCTACCTCAGTCACAAGGAGCTTAAATCGGTTTAGTGTACTTTAGTTTAAGTGTGTGAGGGTTAACACTATGATAATAATCATAATAATAATAGTATCAAACATCAATTGTCAGGGCCTAGCACATATTGGCCACTAGTTGGCACCTAGATGGGCCAGGCCAACTAAGCAGTATAGGTTTTGATAGTGAAAATACATATCAAGTCTTGCTAAATCTGATCAACCAATTAGATTCTGGGATAGCAAGCCCTCCTCCTGAAGAGATACAGGGTCTGTGCGGTTTTGTCCCAGCCATAATTTAACAGACCTGGTCATAATCAATGCCCTGCAAGACCTTGATTAGCTGCTGAATGAGGTGTAATTGAGTGAAAGTGAAGCACAACCAGGAGATTAACCTCATTTCCTCTTGCTACTAGGTGGCGCTAAAGGGTAATCAGGATTATGACATTGACGGTCTTCTTGGACTTGTGAAGAATGAGCATCGACCAAATAAAAGAAAGATTTTGTGCATAATGGTGAGTTTCCAGTTTCCAGGAGGGATGTTTCCATCAGTATCTTGCAGAAACTATGATGCACAACAATTATAGTTTTGTCAATTATAATTTTGCAATGCAAACACAACACAAATCATGAATAAAACATCAAGAGTTGAGGAATTTAACAGTAGCGACTATTTCAGAGGCCCCAGTACCTGTATTTTGGGGAACTGCACTGCAACTTGTTGGGCCAGACAAAAACCATTTTCTTGGAGTCACATTGTGGCAGTCGTCAATTTAGTCCCTAAAAAGCAATCAATAAATTCTTAAAATGTTTTTCCATAAAACCAACTGGCAGCCAGTGCAGAGATCCTCGAGACAAACTATGAAATATGAGTTATGTTTTTTTTCAGCGGTATTCTGTATCAACTGGAGGCAAATTACCACAGTGCCATTTTAACTTGAAAACAGGGCATTACAATCGCGTACCAGCTCAGACCTGAACACATTTATGATTTGTCCTGTGTTTTGAAATAAAAAACTTGTCAATATAAATTTCTTAAATGGTATTAGCAAGCCAAGGATATCTTCTTTATTTATACCTCAAGACGCAGCTTTGAGTGAAGGGTAACCAAGGTTCTTTACTTTGCACCTGCCACAGGAGACCAGAATATCCTCCTTGCATGAGTAACATCTGTTCTTTGGTACCCAGCTGTAGTGTTATGTAAGGGGAACCTACAGTCAGAGGGAAGTAGTTTAAAATAGGGAATTTGCCATTTGTGTGGTTGGGTACCAAGGAGGGATTTTATGAGGTGTGGAAGGTAATTTGGGAGAAAAGTGGTTAGTTGAAGCTTCAAACTCTCCCATTTTCATCAGAGTTTAAAATGAATCAGGCTCAATAATTAATTGATTGAAACCAATTGAGTTGGATAAGGCGTCGTTAGAATGGAACTAAGGGTAACCCTAATCGGCTTACCAGTGTGTTTCTGAATCGCTGTTTATTGAGGTTCCGCTGTGTATTTGCATTTACAACAAAAACAAGAATCGTATTAAAGATGGAGAATTTTGTAAACTATCTCCCCACATTTACTGAATATCAAAAATCTCACCATTTACTCATCATAAGCTACTGGAGGAGTTTATAGTGTATTGGTGAATAATATAAGACAGGGTAATATGATAACAGTCTGGTGCCAACTGAGGAGGAAATTTATTTGCAGTGGCACACGCAAGACATACGGACAAGACGAGCATTACATTTAAATAATTAATTTATTAATAAATTTTAATTAAATTTATGCCGACTCGGATATGTTTATGCAGCAGGCTGAGTAAGCAAAAATGAAAAATAGTAATACTGTGTTGTTCATACCATGCAGCAATTACAGACACCATTCCTGTACTGTATCGTCCCGCTCCACACTCCAAACAGCGGTGCAGACTGGTGCATGCTAATGGTTCTACCTACTCAGAATGTATTGGGTTTTTTTATCATTGTTCCAGCAAACATTATTTTTAATCACTGTTCCAGTGAATGCACGGTCAAAATGCACGACTATGAAGTACTTCCAGTGAAAGTGGCCTTATCACCATTCGAAATGAATACGCAAGCTCATTCAACTTTACTGAGGATTC
This sequence comes from Albula glossodonta, assembly GCA_019788955.1. Taxonomy (NCBI): domain Eukaryota; kingdom Metazoa; phylum Chordata; class Actinopteri; order Albuliformes; family Albulidae; genus Albula; species Albula glossodonta. The sequence continues at coordinate 40,762 of JAFBMS010000229.1, forward strand.
CATTTACAACCGAACATAACAGCATATGATCCATCATATTCAATGCCAAACTTTACAATAAATGGAAACGTTCAATTTAATTGAAATAAATGAGTACGATGCAGCTTATAGTCGCCATTTCCACATACGTACTGTAGCGGGGCAAGAGGAGTTGCCAACGTTCACTGCGGAGGAGAGAGCGGTTTTCTGTTTTGTATCCCATTCCCTACAGGGAAAACGAAAAGAAGCCCAGAGAGCTCACGACTGTTTGTGCAAACTTTTTTGTTACATTCTCTAACGCTCTTTCTGTTTGTGGTTTAAAGTTGCTGCGACATGGAGGAGATGATGCGGGCCCTGGTAGACGCCAATGTGCCAAACAGCGGACCACCCAGGTCATGGCAGAGCAGATGGCCCGGCTAACAGAGGCATTGCAGTCCCGTGGGGCTGGAGCCACGCCATTGCACACCCCTACTCACCCTGACTCCGATGATGTTAAGGCCTACCTCCAGACATTCGAGTGGGTCGGCCAAGGTGAGATCTGGGACCCACGGGAGTGGGCCGATCTGCTCGCCCCATTCCTGAACGGCCAAGTCCAACAGGCCTGCCAACAGGCCTGCCCTCGAGGCATGGGACTACAGGCACCTTAAGCGGGAGATACTGGCCAGGGCCGGGGTGACCACCTCCTCGGCAGCACAACAGGTCGCTTCCAGGGGGTATCAGTGGGGAAGACCGGCCCGAGCGCAGATCGTCACCCTCAACCGCCTTGTGTCCCAATGGCTCCAGCCGGATTGCCTCACGACCTTGGAAATTGTCGAGAGGGTGGCGGTGGATCGGTTCCTGAGAGGGTTGCCCTTGGACCTCCAGAAAGCGGTGGGGGAACACATGTTCTGAAGTCAGGAGGAGCTGGTCGAGGCAGTGGAGTGGATAGAAGCCACCCAGGAGATGCTGCGCGCAGGCCACCAGGACCAACCCCAGCACTGCACAGGACCCAGAGGCGACCCGCTGCCAGAAGCGGGGTTTCTGGGAGGACCCACCTGGAGCCCGGCCAGCCCTGCTGGGGACTGTATTCTGCAGATGTGCACATATTGTCATGTATATTTTGTTTACAAATAATAAAATAGTAGCCTATTAAAATGTGAATGCTGAATTATTTCTTTGGTAAGTAGACGTGGTATAAGCGGAATAAAAAATGCTTGGCGGTGCAGTTCTATGAAAATAAACCACTTCAGGGTTGGCTTTGCATTCACACTACCCTGTCGAGGTTTATTTCCATAGAACTGCAACGCAAGTCATGGTTTATTCCTTACATAAATTAATGTAAAGCTCCGGTGTAGTTTCAGAAATTTGGAAAAACAATACTTGGCCAATACTAGGGCAAGGCCAAGAGTTTCACATTTCCAATCTCATTTGAGAGGATAAAGCTGGGTAAACTGGTTGGTTTCCAGGTGTAAGGTCAGTTCCAAGTAGACATAATATCAAAGCACTCCTTTTCTACAATTCCAAGCTTCTGAACACATGTAGCCCTTAGACTAACAACTGATGTGCCTATCTGAGCTTGTAAGGGCCACTGAAAGGTTGGGTTCTGCATCGCCATACCATTGCACTGGGCCTTTGAGTTCCTCCTCCTGGTCATTCTGTCATCTCTCCCTTCTGGGTATGGGAGTTTCTTATCACAAGTTAAAAATTCCACCCAAGAGGTCAAATGGAATACAGATCTCCAGTACATAGATGCTTCAGGTGTTCCTCTCAGGCACCACAGGACAGAAAGGAATCAACCAGATAAGCAACAGTGTTGGAAGGTTGAGAGTGTACCCTCCAGCAAACCATCTGTCGATCAAACATAGCCGGTGCACCCTGCACACAAAAGGGCATCAGTGTAAACTGGAACAGGTCCTGTAGGGATCAACAGACAGTGCATTGTGTGGGCAGGGAATCTACAGACACATGGTTACACCCATAAACCCAGAGCACACGTGTAATTAAACTCAGGGCATGACAAAGACATCAAAGTATGAGCGGGAACTGATGTAGGACGGAATAAAAAAAAAACTGGTTTTGCCATACTTCATTGTAACTATGACTGGGGGGTTAATTTGCTCACTGTGCCACATTTTAATACCCCCAACAACTTTGTAAATCTAAAGTTTTATTTACTATTTATTTTTATGAATCCTTGATTCAGTTGATCCAGTTGACAGACCAATTGAGGGGAACCTGAAATGCTTACATAAGGCTTCTGATTATCTGGCTTCAGCAACACTTGAGCTCAATTATTTCAGCAGAAAAATATCTACATTTGTGTGATTGCTCTTGTATCTGACAAAGAAATCTCATATGTGAAAAGATATATTTTTCTGATATTGGCGTAGGGACCCTGCTCCCTGCTTTTAAACTAAAAGATTATTCTCAGTTGAGAGTTAGAGAAACACCACTGAGTTGGACGTTTCTCTTCTTCTATTCCTGCGGTGACACCTCTGTGTGAACCTCTGTGTCTTTCTCCAACTTTAGGTTTCGGTTGCTTTGGAAACTTGTTGGTCTCTGCAGTTGATATTCACTACCAGACTGACTGAACTTCAAAGAAAGATGTATTTCATTGTTTGGTTACCGTTTCTGTGGAACAAACACATAAAATGCCTTATAGTGGCATTCATATTGCCTTATGACAAATGTATGGCTCACTATAAATGCTGTTTTAAGCACTTATAACAACTCATATGCAAGTGTAACAGCCTTTATAAAGATATATAAATTAATGCTATGACACACTATAAGAACAAAGGGTATTAAATACTGCTTACCACTGCTTGCCAGCAAAGTATATGTTGCAGGTAAGATTATGTATTAAAACAGAGGAATTAACATACGTCTGCTTAGGCTCTATGTCACAGCAAGGTATAGTGCATAAAAACAATGTCAAAATGGTGGCATTGTCATACATAACATGACATACAACATATTTTCCAACATGGCATCATGGATTACAATGCATTATTAGGCACTATAAGTTGTATTTGCTTACTTCAAGTGTTCCACTCATATCACTTCCATGTTACCAATTCTTCAATTTGTAACATTTTGATGCAGTAATTTCTGACTTGAAGCCACCCACCACTCTTCAGAAATTAGCTGCTACTTCACTTTCAGTGCATCAAAGGAACAGTGTGCTTTTCTTCAGCTGTTTCTTCAGTCGCAATTGACATGGGATTCCAAAAATACCACTAACAATATTGATATGACAAAATAAAACATGAAATCTGAATGTAGCACCTCCGGTAAAATCAAGCAGTGGAAAAAGTGAAAAAAACACTAATTGGAATAAATGAGAGTCAAAAGGCTCACTTAATATAGTACAGGAAAAATGCAACATTTTACAATGTCAAAAGTCCAATTTGACTCCATTATAAACAAATAACAATATGCTTGTTCCAGTCTCAAAACTGTTATGGCCGGACCCCGGAGACGAGCAATACTTCAAGAGCTTTGTGTTCTATCATTGCTTTTCTGGAAGCTCTGTCCCCATGTTTTGTGCCTTTTTTTTGTCACATCCATTTCACTGTCTGTCACTCTGCGATTCAACGGCAGATCGGCCTTTCTTATGTCTATGAATATTTAATGCCCCCTCCCCAACACAAAAGAGAAGTCTAACGCTTTGATGGTGCGAATTACCCAGGGCTTGTGTGGAGCGGCTCTGAAAGTACGCCGCTCCTTATCGCGGGTATCTGTCCGAGGTTTATGCTCGTCTTTGTGGGGACCAGGCGTGTCTCTCCCCCGATAACGGGATTCTAGAACGACGGCGGTTCACATCAGACATGAGACACAGTGGACAGAGTGGGATACTCGCAGATATGCTTTGTCGTGGATAAAAGATGTTTGCCAGCTTGACAGCATACAGAGAAGGGGATCTAAACATCTTAAAAAGTTCTTTTTGTACACTGCAAGGAATTTCTACAATGAACATGTTAGCCATGAAAATAACCTCAGAAACAGTGTCCAAGGACTCCAACACCTCCATAATTTGGACTGCCTTTCTTTACCTCTTTCCCTGAGGTTAAACTGAAGCAACACAGAATTTGCTTAGAATGTCCTAAAACATTTGGAAGGCTATACAGATTTCATAATTATTTTGTAAGACCTTTGCTTTGAACATATCAAGGCCTGTCGAAATTTTTACATGCATATTTAATTCATGGATATTTCCGGATTTCATGCAAGAAGCCCAAGGTTAAGTGTTCAATAGGAGTTAAAATCAATTCATCAGCCCGCGTAGCGTGAGATACAAAGATTCAGAATTGATTACTTTATTTTTTTCTCTTTGCTTTCCATTTTCTGATGACACCTCATTCGGTACGGTTGTAAATGTTGGGCACGACAGCGATTTACGAGCATGACAAGATATTCACAAAGTTTCGTCGCATTTACTTTAATGAAGTAAGGCAGGTTACCATTTCCTGCTCCAAATCAATTTGCAGCATTGCTCTATGCCGAGCAACGTCAAGTATCTAATTATCCAATGTAAACACATTTTTGCAATATTTTGTATATCAAGTGTATTCCAGGATACAATGTTACAGACCAATGCTAAATTACCATGACCAATCCATCCAATATGCTGGTATTTAATCTGGTCGAAAAGGGCAGTTTGTGTGTTCTTTTTCTTTTACAGCCAATATATTAATTACTGAAGGTTGTTGAATGCGTTTTTTCATAGAGGGATGTTTTAGTGCTATATTTCAGCATTTCATTTTGATGTCAGTTTAATTATAAACTGTACAGTTGAAATATGCTCCTTTTACATGCAATTCTTTCAGTACAGTAATCTGGACTGTAGCCCGTTTAAATCCTACGCGTGTGCCTTTTTTAATAGGACTAGAACTGAATATGAACTGGAATGATTACATTCAGATCAATATTATGACGCGTGACTGTAAAACATATTTAAAAATGTATCTCTGAAGAAAAATGACAAACACATCGGTCTGAAACTAGCAAAGCAATGTCCGTCTTAGTTACTGCCATTGGTGCCAAGTGATAGTGCCTTTAATCAATTTCTTCCAATTCCCTTGCACTCAACTACAACAAACAACCCTTTCAACGATTATTTTGGCATTCATAATAATCATTTATGAATGATTCATCATAACTTTGGTCTTAAACATATTAACACAGCGAAGGCTCGTTGCCATTTGCTGTGAATTCTAACCCAACAAATGGCTTTGTTTCAGCGACCAGGTTCTCACAAATCACCAGGTCGGACCTCAGTCGCTCATCCACCTATCACACCGTAATGAAGAGCGCAACCTCTTTTTAAGGAATTTTTGCAGTGTAGCACAATAAGAAAATGAAACCATTGATTGATCTGACTCACTGGATTCCACAAAACTCAGTTGCAGTCCACAAAACTGCAGAACTCAAGCAACAAACCTGCCTGGGGTGCTCCACTGCAACAAGTAACCTCCAGTTTCCATCTCCTGAGCGAAAAAAAGTACAAATGAAGAAAGGTGAATACAAGTGTAGTGCTCTTTCTCTTAATTGTGTAGCAAAATGTTGAATAAATTGAACAACAAAACATGTGTTTGACTGCTTTATAAGATTTTAGGCTCGTACAATGGCATGGTCTACCTTGAGAGCCTTGAAGAAGGCAATGTACTGCCTTGTTGTCAGGAAACCGAAACGCTGTCTTGTAAAGGAACCGGTCTTTGAGAGTTGACGGTTGAACCGCATCACTTCCTGAATTGGGGTCGGAACAGCAACGAAGTTTCAAATGCAGCGGTAACCAGGGGAAAATGGAATCTCCCAAAACAAATCAATTATTAATTATAGCAGCTGGTCCATACAATACCTTCACATACACAGGGCTGTTCTTCAATGTATGAGTACTGCGTACAGGTCCTAGACAGCAAAGTAAAGTTTGAGTTTCAATATTCTGCTCGCTCGCTCCCTCGCTCTTCCCAGTTGGTTCAGCCATCTATCTGTGTCTGTTTTGTGTTGAGTCACATCCTGCTGAGGGAAGTCTGCCAGTACAGAACATTTACAGGCCGATTCACAGCCCTGGAATATGAATGAGGGACATTTATATTCATACGATGCATCGCTGTACTGTTACCGGCAGAAGTAGGCAAGGGGCAGGGAGGAGTTTCCTCCTGCCATTATTTCATGTTTGGTACATGTACCATTTCATTACATTACATTACAGTCATTCAGCTGATGCTTTTATCCAAAGCAACTTACAGTTGATTATGCTAATCAAGGGCCAGTCCCCCCTGGGAGCAATGTGGGGTTAAGGGCTCAAGGGCCCAACAGCAATGGTGTACTTGCTGTGGCTAGACTGGGGTTTGAATCACCAATCTCAAGGGTCCCAGTCAGCGTAGACAACAGGCAGCCACTGGACTGCAGGCTGCACCCTTAGTAGTCCTTCATTCATAAAAGTATGTAGGTGGTTGGACTTTCTCTATTAAATTGCACTGAAATTTATTTTGTAATTTTTTTGTTTTCCTAGTGGAATGTGTTTGCTTTATGATCTCAGTCCAGAGGTGGTTGACAATTCCTGCATAGGCAGTGTTCAATTGTTGAGTTTTATCGTCTTTTCCTTTTGTTAGCCAAGCTACCTGGTTAGCTTTTGCTACTTTAATTTGGGTACTGTATTTGTTACCTGGCTCGACAATTGTGTAGCTTCTCTTTCTTTAGCTTTCCTTCTCTTTCCAGTACAACAGAGGGTGGCTGAGGTCAGTGCTTGCCTGCTCCATGAGAGGGCTTCCTTGCCATGGAGTGGTGTCTCCATCCCATAATAGGACGATCCGGGTGTAGTTTGGCAAGGCAGGCACAAATAATGCTTTACTCTGCCTGGACAACTATGTTACCAGTGTTAATGCAGGCTTAAAGTCAGTCAGTGGATTAAAGACAGTTGGTATATTCTCTTAACTTTATGATGGTGTAAGACAAACAAACAGTGATGTTCTGTGGGTCAATTCTGCTCTGCAAAGATGTCAAATTTATTGAGGAAGAGGTTTGTTTTACATCATGATAAAGCTAACTGTCTTTTCATTTCGACTCTGCTCGTGTTGAAATCGTTATTCTTCAGCTAATGTACATTTGTAATACCATTGAAAGTGTGACCTCAACAAGGAAGCTATATGCAATAGATCGGTCAGATTTCCTGTGCCATTACAGCACAAATTAATTCAATTCATAGTGGATCTGATGCAACCAACTCCCCTCCATCATTAAATTATGGAGGTCAGAAATAAAACATACATTAACCGTTTAATGCTAGCTTATTACACAATGCAGCAATTGTCCTATCTCATAGAAATCTGACCACTTTCCGCTAGTTATGTACAGCAGTTTTGAAAATGCGCTCTTTGTTGTGGCCTACACTCAAGGCCCCCCCCCACCCCACTTACAGACCCATTTTCAATTGCTCCCAATTAGTTGTGACACAGTGCTCTGAGGCTAGAAGTCAAGCGGATGAAAAGTTGTCTCCTCTCCTTCCTGTCAACACTCAGCGGAGGCTTTCCCACAGTGTATCCCCCGTCTTATTTCAGGAACAGCTTATTTACGCATTTTTGTCTGTGAATAAGTGAGAATACATCACGCTGACACTTTCCGACAGGGAATTTTCTGATATCATTGCCATGGTGATGGTAACACTGCGAAGAGCTCATTGAGAGAGGGCATAATTACTGATATTGGAGTTACGAAGACATAATTATCGAGGTCTCTTGGACTGAGCTGACAGCTGAGTAAATGCTATGATTTAAAGGATCGATGGAACAGGTCCTGAAAGGGCGATGCTTCGATAAAGTACTGATTACAGTTACATCACAGTACTTCTGCTGTTATAGATAGCGGAAGCACAAAAGATAACCAATAACACACAGTTACAGAACAAGTAAGTTATGTTCGAGCTGTGGTTTTGAATTTATGTATAAATTGATAGGTGTTTATGCATTTTTTCGGTTGAGATATATGAAAAAGAATTTCAGATTATTAGCCCTTTTCCGACTTGCAGACCACATACTTTCTCTACAAATTAAGATCCAGAACTGTCTATGCCAGTCTGCAAAAACACTCTCTGCTTCCAGACGGCTGGTATTTTTATCAAACTCTAGAATATCATTTAAAACATTTGGATAGATGTGGTCAATCCCCATAATGAGGTCTTTAGAGTCTTACATCAGTCGGGTCATAAAATTCCAGTTATCACAGTTTTTAATTGCTATTGTTTACTAACTTTAACTAAGGATCATACCTTCACGATGAAAGTATCCTTTTTAAAGCAAGGTTACCATGATATGTTTCCAATTAATAAAGTTTTCAAACTTTAACAACTAGGTTAAAACTTCAAAACGTTTCTTTTGTGACAAAAGACATACTATAAAGAAAACACAGTTGCTGAGAATACAGAAGGAAAACTATTAGCCTTGACAGCTAAACGATTGATTTGACAGGTCCAATTACAAGACCCAGAAAGACCAGTTGATATGGAGACGACTGTTTGAACCAGTAAGTATTAGATACCAGACCAGGTGGAGGGACTGGAGCAGCACTGCGCCTCGCACATAATAAAATTAATTTTTACAGGGAAGGTACAGCTTGTGTGTGTTCGACCAAAACTAAAGTATTCACCTGTGAAAACTCCCAAGATGCAACACAGGATGTTCCAGGCTGAGATGCTGAGGAGGTTGAAAGGGATTCTGAAGTTCCTTTCAGGACTTTGATATCGCGCTGCACCGTCCTTAGAGGAAGGTCTCCCTTCCTGGCCTTTGAATCCAAGCTATTGGGCTGAATCATGGTCCGTCTGATCATAACAACTTGTACAATCACTATTTGGGATTATCTATTAAAATTACAGTCTGCATTAAATCTGAGATACTGTACTAGCAATTGATTGATATGCGTTGGGAGACAGATCTGGAGAGCGGCACAGTATTTAAGAATGTGTATTAGAATTACAAAGGATGCTGCTGCATCCGACCAGGGCCAAACTGCGCCTCCTGTTAACGATCTGCGATCTGCCATCCGGTTCCCTACTGTCATGTATGAGCCTCACTTTCTGGGGTTACCTGGTAATCACATGCTCATGTCTTTCCCTTAAACTGTATACATGCTGACAACAAAATGTAATCATTGAACATTTTGCTCCATGCTTGTGTTCCCATGGCCGCCTGTGGCAGTAAAGTATCTGTCTTCAACTGCGAACATGGGATCCATCTGTTCATTAACAACATGGTTGATTTACTCATTTTGAGAATTTTTTTATCTACTGACAATATGCGAGTGATGTAAGAATTCTGAGCTGTATGCGTAAATACAAAGGTCTACATTTTCCTCATATGTTCCTAATGGTCATGAAGAGTGTCACACAATATGGTTGTTTTAATATGATGGATTAACCGTGAAGATAAAGGACTCCTAACCTGGACAGACTCACTAGAACTATATAAGGAAGGCTGGAACTGACAAAGCTGAGGAAACAGACACTTTTAATGGACATGGAAACTGACGCTTTGACGTCTACGACTTCCTCCTCAGAGTATGGCGGAGACATCAGATTGCTGGGGGAACGAGGTTCATACCCCATCAGTCTGTTATGATACCATGTACCATTTGGTAACCGAAATGTTTCCTCCAGTTCCCACCCCCAAATGACCGACCAAAGTATCAATCTGAACTTTTCACTGCTGCATTTTGGCCAGCAAGGGTTTTTTTTGCATCCTGAAAATAGTGAGTTTATGTTGAAGTGCTGACAGACTACTTTTTCACTGGAGAGTGAGTATATATATATATATATATATATATATATATATATATATAAAGTTCCCCAGGGTGTTTTTAAGGTTTACGCAGATATCCTGTTACTTTCGCAGTCGTGACTGGGGGTGGGAGGGTGTAGAAGTGTCTGGATGTTTTGAGGATATCAGGAGCTAGGTCAAATGACTATGGAGGTCCTCACATGGTATCCTATAATAAATATGTTCACATTTATATCAATTTTCTCTGAATGCATTTCCACATTCTGTATCTTTGATCTCATTCTTGCAAGAAATAGAAAAATGGAATGTGTTGAATCTCTCACTGTTTCATTTGCAAGGGAGGGGTTTTTCTAGAAATTTCCAAGACCGCAATTCTGCATCACTGCTCAAAACTCAAAAAGGTCTGACAGTCCTGCATTTAGCATTGTTTCCTTAAATAGGCTACCAAATCAAAAATTAGGTGAAAAATAAATTTCATAAAATGCGAATCACCATATAACATTTTACATGCCAGTCATGATCTTGACATTATAACATGCCAGAAAATTGAGAACCTGAATTCAAACAGACTAAAATTGCCCGATTTGCTTGACGACTTTGTCTATAGCATCACACGATGAAAAATCACCACCTAAATTCTTACTTGGTTATCTAGATGTAAATGTACATACACTGGCAAATGTACACATTTATATGGTTCTCTACCCCCAAAATATTGGATACAGAGTTTTGGTTACATGTCTTTGCTTTCATGAATTTTGTATCGTTGATATTATAAAACTTATTTTAAAAGTGGAAAACTACATGGGTGCATACAAGCAGATTACGATTGTGTTTTTATGGAAAAAAAAAATGCTTGTATAAAAATTGCCCACGGTGTGATTTTAAGGGTGATAACACTTGTCACGAAGATGGCAATTTACATCCAATCTACACAGCATGAACAAATCTGTGTCTTCACAAACACGGTGCAAATTAAATTATGAATAATAACTATCATCCAGTGGGAAAAGTTATATATATATGTAACTTAATGCGAACTTATGTGAGAAATTACCCTTCAGCAGTAATTGCAGCCATAAAGAAATGAAGTGGAAATGAAGAAAATTTGGTCCATCCTGTCCATTTATACAAGAACAGATTTTCACTATTTGTGATGAGCTTAATCATCATAGGGAATAAAAGGGGCTCGCTACACCTAAGCTACCTTTTATAGAAATCATGTAATTTTGAGCAAAAAAAGCATTCTTAATGAGCCTAGTACACACTTGGTAAACCTGCAGTGTACATTTCGCATGAAGGGACATGAAAACACATTAAAAACATCAGAACCCTTTCTCCTCAGCACTCCTGTATTACGATGATGTTAATACTCCTAGTTTCCTTGGTCATCAATTGCTGAATATAGGCTAAAATATGAATTTGATATAGTTTTACAGCTCTTACATATTGTTAGGGTGATAATTTTGTTAATATTTAAAGTGGAAAGGTATTTCAGAGTCAATGATTAATGATGAAGGCAGCCACATTCATGACTACGGAAAAGGGCTAATCATTTCCTTCCATATAGAGTGGGATATATATTTTAGTTGTGGGGTTAATGAATTAATAACACCTTTTATGAGAAATGTCAGGAAAAATGACTGCGTAGGAATCTAACATGTAGGTAATGAGATGGTAATGTGTCGTACCAAGATCCGTCTGTCACAGCTGTTCAGGGACAGGGTCACAGTGAGCTGCTCTGGGGGCGGGGTCACAGAGAGTTGCTGGGGGCGGGGTCACATTGAGCTGTTCTGGGGGATACAGCGAGTTGCTCCTTGCTGCTCCAAGGGTGGCTGACTGGAGCAACACAACAAGAGAAGCTCAGAGGCAAACAGGAGAGGAAAAAATTCCATTTGGTCTCTCTCAATATCCTGTGAAACTGCACACAAAAAAACAAGCAAACAAAGGAGAAAAATCATTTCAAAACCTGAATCAATTACAGCAATATGAACATGTCCTGCCAGTCAAGCATGGGCCAAAGCTTGTGCTGCAGGGGAATAAAAGTGGCATTCAGTTCAAACCATGTCAATAACATTCGTCTCCCTCAGGGACTGTGAGTCCATTGCTGGGGTGATTGGCAGCTGCCAGCATGATTAGCAATTAGATACAATTGTTGGAGCTGTGTCCTGTGTGTGGTCCTGTACCCCTGCCCTGAGAGAGACTGGCGCTGTGTATGGTTTTGTAGAGCTTTTGAGAGTCAGGCTGGAGCTGTCTATGGTCCTGTAACCATGCTTTGAGAGAGACTGGAGCTGTCTATGGTTTTATAGCCCTATTGAGAGCCTGGCTGGAGCTGTCCGTGGTTCTGTAGCCATGCTTTGAGAGAGACTGGAGCTGTCTATGGTTTTATAGCTCTATTGAGAGCCTGGCTGGAGCTGTCCGTGGTCCTGTAGCCATGCTATGAGAGTGACTGGCGCTGTCTATGGCTTTATAGCTCTATTGAGAGCCTGGCTGGAGCTGTCCGTGGTCCTGCAGCTGCGCTTTGAGAGAGACTGGCGCGGTCTTTGGTTTTATTGCTCGATTGAGAGTCCGGCTGGAGCTGTCCGTGGTCCTGTAGCCGTGCTTTGAGAGAGACTGGAGCTGTGTATGGTTTTATAGCTCTATTGAGAGTCAGGCTGGAGCTGTCTATGGTCCTGTAACCATGCTTTGAGAGTGACTGGCGCTGTCTATGGTTTTATAGCTCAATTGAGAGTCCGACTGGAGCTGTCCGTGGTCCTGTAGCCATGCTTTGAGAGAGACTGGAGCTATCTATGGTTTTATTGCGCAATTGAGAATCCAGCTGGAGCTGTCTGTGGTCCTGTAGACCTGCTCTCAGTGTGGCTGGAGGTGTTCTGTGAGGTGTGTGTGGCTAGGCTGTTCTAAGCAGAACTGTGAAGTAAACCAAAGCTCAGTCAGAAGGTGAAAAAGTCACAAAGACCCTTCAACCAGCTCCCATCTAGTTTACTTTTCCCCTGGGTAAAACATTTAAAGTTTATTGGGCATACTCACTTCTTCACCAACCATCAGTAGTTGTATCTTCTGTTTATCCTCATATCACAGTTTCCTCATTATGGTCTGATATAAACAAAAACATTATAAATACAACTCCCAAAAGTGCCACAGAATACAAACTAATTACAGAATGCAAACTCATTATTACAAACACATGACTGATCGCGAATCCCACTGGTTCAATTTTTAACCACAGAAAGAAGGCTTTTCTGAAACGGCACCTCTCTTTGGCAGTCTCCGCCGGGCGAACGTTCTCAGCAGTCATGTGGGAGAGATCACGGACCCCGGCAAGCGCAACGGGACGATGAGTTTGCAGGTTTTATCACAGCCATTAGCGCCTGTCCTTGCTTCCCCTCTCCCAATCTCCAGCTATTCAGGCATTAAAAGTGAAGCGAGACACTGGGGAGCAATGAACAAAGACCTTAATGAAGCAAAAAAGTAACAATGATTTATCTGTATAAAACCCATGGCTAAACAGAACAGCAGTGGATACTTAGGCAAGTATGTTTTTGGGCTTCATAATGCAGGACAAACACAGGGAAAAGAGCGGGCAAGCCCATTAAATCCAAGCCCAATCCTGGGGTGTCAGAAATTAGCTGTATCCTGTAGATCTGGGGGTTAAACATATATTTGAAATACTTCAACTCTTTAGATGCCACTGAAATTTGAAAATGTTCCACGAAAAATCACACTCAAGACCTTAGTCTTGGATTTCAAGCAGTGGGCCCCCTCAGCCAAAATGTACTCTTCATCACTAACATGTTTTTAAAAATGCCTTTGTGTCATGTTTTCATGTCTTGTTGTTCTCTGTAATATTTTACCTCAGTGAGGTTTTGCATTCATGTCCTGTCTGGACTCAGTCATAGCAATCTGTTTTTGTTTTGACTGCTCTCTGAAAAAGCTTAATGTAACCTTAAATAAGAACTGCATCTTAATATTATGAGAAAAGGTTTGTTATTGTTAACACCAGAGAAATAGGTAACATATTGCACTCGTTCATTACAATATTTTCCTGAGCGGTTGAACTGTGTACAGTATTTCCTTTGCGACTTTGAGTCAAATGAAACAAATTGCGAACCAAAATTTACAATCATATGGCAGCAGAAAGTTTTGCTTTGAATATTTAATGTGAATATTTGGTTAAATAAAGCAGTAATTTTTGGAGCAACATCTTGTGAAACTGCCCATAGCTGCCCCCAGACAGGGATTAAATTAAGTGAGTAATAATTCATATTCTGAATGTAGTGTTTTTGTAAAATCCCTTTACAGTGGCAGGACTTTGTCATTGGATGTTTTAACTTTTACCAAACCCCATGGGACCTATAGGTGAACCATTACTTTATGACCATTTATTATGGCAAGGTGGGCTTGGACAGCGTGTGAGCTGTCGAAAATGCCAGAAAACATCTCAAATTGATTGAGATGACCCTGGAGAGATAGTGCAACACAGACCTGCAAATACAACGGAAGAAAAGTGTCTGTCATAGTACTTTACACAAAATACAGTTGGGGGCCATGTCCAAAAAGCGTATTTTTATTCAGCCTTCAGCCGTCGTATTTTTATTATTGTTTTCAATGGGAACGGAGCGATCTTGCGTGCCTATAAAATACGCCATGAGTGCAACAAGGAGATGTGTGTATTTTCAGTCCTGAGTGCATTGTAGCAACTTTTGATAATACACTTAGCTCATCAATGTAACACGCTCATATACACTTTGCACTTTGCCTGCAGTGATGAATAGTAAACCAACTTGCAATGCAGTTGGTAGTGAAAGGTGAGATAGTAAATTCATCTGTTGTCTTTTTTCACCATCAGGAAAATAAAATGCTTCTGGCTGGGGTTGCATATCCACCCAAAATACTGTATGGATTCATCACTACTTAACTAGGGTAGTTAGAAAATTTTCAGTCATGTAACGGTAATGCTCTGAACTATTTTGCAGCTCATTTCTTACGGCCTACAATTAATAATCTCAGTTCACCTTGTGATATGTATATAACCTAGCATGGCTAATTATGCATAGCCAGCTATCTTAAGAGCAATCTAAGTGACCGTATCATAGCAACCAAACCAAACATTATGCTTCGAAACACTCAGGCCACAGCGTTCTTAGCTGAGCACTCAGCCATTTCAGTTTTGGTGGATACCAAGCCTAATTCTCAACAGTTAAATTTAGAATAAAAACATGCAGACATTCTGATATCTGCCTCACTCTACAATTTGGTAAAAAAAAAAAAAAAAAAAAAAGTATTATATGGCTATTCTAATTAACTGTTAAGACAAAATATGGTCACTTACAAGACATTGGTGAGGGTTATTTACGGTAATCATGAAATACAGTTACAAACAGGCAAACAGCCACCCATAAGTAACTGTAAAATTGCATGACAATTTTTTACAGTGTTGTTTTCAAAAGGTTAAAAGTATATAAAGGAAACTATCTGGATTCCAGCCAGGGTAGTATACTATACAGTGCTTTGTGTTGTGTCGGTAGGGACAAAGGCAGAGGTTCAGTTAAAACTAAGGGTTAGCCAAGGGAAGAAGCTGCAGTTCAACAGCAGCAGGGCCACTGTGGAGTCAACTAAATTAATAGCAACACATATAGCTTTGATGCTCGTCACCTCTTCCCCAACCCAAAGAAAAAAAATGGATCAGTGGATTATTTGAGGTTTTGGATGAGCAGATTTTTGGAAAGGTGGAAGTTTGGTCAGGGGCCAGCCCGTTTTTGTAACAGCCTCACAAAACCGTGGGACGGAAAGAGATGATGAAATCCCTAGGGTAGCCAGCTGTGTGTTATGTGTGTGCGCGTGTGTGTGTGTGGGAGAGAGAGAGAGAGAAAGATGGAGGGGGACAGAGGAATTATCTGGCAGGCATTGTAAAGCTTTTAATTAGAACTCACAGGGGTGGGTGGGATCTTGTTCCCTGCCATCATTTTACCGAGAGAGAGCCGACTCAGAGCAAGGTACTCCAACACCG
Organism: Albula glossodonta; assembly: GCA_019788955.1. NCBI lineage: Eukaryota > Metazoa > Chordata > Actinopteri > Albuliformes > Albulidae > Albula > Albula glossodonta. Next base: position 56,500 of record JAFBMS010000229.1, read on the forward strand.
GTCTGCCTCAGGCCTGAGGAACCCGAACCAGAGGAACAAAAAACACACAACAACAAAAATAATAATAATAATAATAATTGACAGGAAGAAATGACACGTTAAATAATAATTCCCTGCATATGCCATTTTGTATTAATTGAACACTCGTCTGTTAACAAATGGATTGTGCACAAAACATATCTGATAAACAGAATGATAAATTATGTACAAATCCTTGTTCTTTCTTCTTCTGGATTGTTCTGATTAATGTCAAATTGTAAAAGTGATATTTGCTAGTTAAATGGAACTGTGTTGATTCCTGGCAAAAGTCTAAACATGGAAATTTAATTACCTTCCTGTTTCTCTGTTATGCTTTTCTCAAAGTACTTTGTATTGATTGTATGGTGTGAGTAATGTGTTCTGAATTGTTTTCTAGTTATATGAAAAGATTGAGAATAAATGCAAGAGGAAGAAAACAGTATCAACAATAACCAATAAATAAGGATGAATCATAACTCACACAGTGAGACGTTTATTTAGAAAGCAGGTGTGAGCCCTGTGACTGGGTGTTGGAGTCTCAGCCACACCCCCACCAGCTGTGGCTGGATGTCCATGGCGGTCGGTATGTCTTGATAAATGGATTTATTTATATAAAGCAACTGTAACACCCAACAAGGAAATTTTACTGTGATGGTTTGAGGAGTGTGTGTGTGTGTTCATTCATTTGAGTTTCTAACATCATTCAAACCAACCAACAGCTTAAGCCCTTCTCTAAATACATATTTCCTATAGAAAACAATAGACACCCTTCTGGATGTGCTGTCATCATCAAAGCTTTACTCATATTTTGTAGGATAGGGGAAAAAGTATCTTGGTCCACTTTAATTTTTAAGATGCTTTTTAGTGTCTGACTAAAAAGGCATACAGACACATGGTTCATGGTGAAATGATGAGTGAAGCTATCCGTCTCTTTGCTATGAACCAATTTATGTAGTTTTGTATAAATAATGCCGCTCTGTCCCACAGCAGCTGTCGATCTGGGCCGCTCATGCCCGTAAGTAAATTGTGAGAATGGCGCGGTGGTCGCGGTTTGAATATGCGCAGGCACATTTGCGCTTCATCTGCATCTAGTTGGGACGAGCTAATGAAGACCAGCATATGGCTCCACTTCAAACGGCGCTATCAGATCTCCTTCTTGCCTTCTCCACACCAACAGCTTCTGCATCTGAGATCAACCGCAGCGTTAAACCGAAGTGGCAGTAATTAGCTGTAGTAGTTTTGCTGTCTCACGCGGCAATTAAAGAGCGATCATGCCGGAATGGAGAATCGGCGTGGACACCTCAAACTTCAGCCGCCGTAAGAATAAACTCAACATGAGAGTGCACTCAACTAACAATGCCAACAAAACACAAAACTCAACACAAGAGTGCTCTCAACAATGCCAAAAACACACAAAACTTAAACCAACACAAGAATGCTTTCAACTTACAATGCCAAAAACACACAAAACTCAAACCAAGAATGCTTTCAACTAACAAAACACAAAAATAACAATGACCAAAAAAGACACAAACCCCAACACAAGAATTTCTCTCAACTAACAATGCCAAAAACACACAAAACACAACAAAACTCAGTGCACAATGAACTATCAATGCTAAAACATGTTACACAACTGGCCATGGCAATGAGCATTCATAAAAAAAAACTACTTAACATGACAGTGATTTAAGATTGCTCTGATATTACATTGCAGCACTCTATTTCTGCACAAAAGAGCTGTTTCACTTTATCTTCAATGCTTGTCACTCCCTCGTGTTATCTTGTTTGCCACAGCCTGCTATTCACTGATTTCTGTCACCTTTTGACTCCACCTGCTGTTTGTAGTCCCTGCTGCTCATCTTCAGGGGAAAAAGAAACAGGGAAAAATAACATGGAAAAAATCGAGAAACCGTAACCTTACATCTGCACTTTTGCTTCAATTCGTTTCTCTTTCCCAACTCATGCTTCAATCCTTCAGTTTCTAGCACCTGGACTTCTTATCTCAATGTTCATATTTAATGCAGTCATGATATGGTCACAGTCCCTGTTCCTTCAGGCTGAACATACACTTTGTATGTTGTCGTAGTTATGTAAGTGCACATGTATTAGACAGGATAGTCTGTTGTTTGAATACCGAAAAAAATACGGTGGAAAAACTTTATTCCGCAAGCCAAATGAACTGACTCCTAGAAAACCGGTATGAAAGGAATGACTTGTAAGGACTTGAAAGGAATGTAATGTTCCCTGGTGTATCTGGTTATTGCAGGGATATTTTAGCTCAGGTATGGTGACCAATTTTACACTTGTTTCATTGATTTTTAAACAGTGGGTTCTGATGATCTATTTGAATCTTTTTTGATTATCTATGGAATCTGACAGCTTCTTGACAATAGCCAGTTTGCACCATTGTCTTATCTTAAATACACAATTAGGCAAGTTTAAATGCACAATTATGCTAGCCTGAAAACATTATTATGCTAGCCTCAATGCACCAACTTCCTCATCTTACTGTGCCATTATCCTGGCCTGAAAACACCATTCTGATAGCTTAAATGCAACATTATCCTACCTTAAATGCAACCATTATGCTAGCCTAAAAGCATGTGCATTCTTGTCTCAATTCAACATTATGTTAGCACAAATGCACCCTTGTCTTTGCCTGAATGCACCATTATGCTCATTTAAATGTTGGTACTGGATTTGATATCTTAACATATTAATGTTTAGTTAATATTGAAATCGTTTTTGAAATTCTACACAGAGTTGCACATAAGTAACACACTGACTCCTGGTGAAAGCAGTCATGTGATTTGTGACAGCTATAATTACAAAATAGTCAACCTATATGGACAAAGCACCCATAATCCCTTTGCAATCCAGCATTGCAAATGGAGATCATATTGCAGTTACAGAGCCCTGGAGTGCAATTATGTTAATTTACATGAATATATATGTAACTACCATGTAATAACGCTCCATTGTTAAAGCTGCTTAAACCAACGAGTGAGCGAATTGCATACAGTTCCACTCACTTGTACATGTCTCCGATCTCAATAGAATGTCACTCAATCAGCTCTCCTTTGTGAGGTTGGTTCATGGGGGAGCATTGTCTTTGAGTGGTGATTGCATTGATTTTCCTTTGAAAACTCCGCAATCTACCGCCATGGATTCTAAGGTTCCTTAGCCGGCCGCCACTGTCGACAAGCCCTTGATGTCACAGCCTGGAATAACACTCAAAGATAAAGGGGGTTGAGGAGTGGGGAGGAGGGTGTGGGGGGGGGGGGTTGAAGGGGGGGGGGCTGGGAGCTGGACACAGAAAAGAGGAAATGAACAAGGTGGCGAGAGGAAGGAGATGATGCGAGAACGAAAAACATGGAAAGGAATCAGAGGACTAGAAAAAATACACATTAAGCCACCGCTCTCTGAAACACTGGGTCCATTATTTGCAATTATTACTTTCTTCATTGCACAGCGACAGCCAGTTTCTTAGGATATGAGATATGCTTTCATTCATAAAACTAATGCCATGACCTCTGTGTGTGTGTGTGTGTGTGTGTGAATACATACGAATTGGAATTGAATCAATACAATTTTAAAAAATGCAATGTGCTTTTATGCCTTATTGTAATACAAATATGCTCACACCCGTTTTAAAACGTGTGAAGATATGATAATTTGTATGAACATTCGGTGTGAACATTTTATTATTCAATACATTTTGATAAAATGCGTGATATACTTTGCAAGCGGGAAACACACTGACCAGGGTTCGGTCAGCGTTTACCTCCTACCTTTAAACTCCTCTTCACCAACTCAGTTTGGCAAGTTCAGCAATTATGGAAATTAACTCGCCAAAGGATAACGCTCTCAATTCAATTGACAAATGTCACTTGAATTCCAACTAAAGTTGTTATTTTGCAGTGATTTACCTACCATTTGTAAATCCCAGCTCAAATTTTACAAGGGTGCAAGCTAACAAACAAACACCCTCGAAATGTCTTCAGTCAACCACCATCAATTTGCACTTTGAATTCCCACAGTTTGGCAGGGCAGCTAATTTGCATGAAAAACAATGGATTGCTTAACTAGTGCAGGATGATAAAATGTTCCAATGAACCACAGGGGTCGCTGTTGAGTGATAAGGTTGCATAATATTATGCTCATTTACACATAGCTGAGCAGCACTCTTTGCTACATTCATCATAAAGGGATAATGAGTGGAGCTTTTTTGCAGGCCAACAAAAACCTCTTCATGCCACAGTAAGCTGCTTCTAAACAATGGCCAAACCTTACCTTGCTAAGCATGCCAAATTATAGATTTTTTTTAAAAAATTTTTTAATAATATTTCATAATTCATAAGTATACACTTGAACCTCTGCTCATCTATTGGGAATGTTTTTCGAGCTGTGAGACTCAGGCTATGATGGAGTTATTTATCTGAGATAAATGATAGGAATTGTTTTATTCATGAGGAGATGTTGGCGAGGCTAGAGTGGGCGTCGGACACTAACTAGCTGCGGCTGGATTCAGGCAGGTCATGACATCACATCCCGCCTATGGATCTTCGCTGACGGCGTTTGGGATTGCTCCCTGTGAAACACTGCAAAAGCAAGCTCATTAGAATTTGGCAGCTGCTGGTGCAATCAGAAGCCCTAAGCCATGGACCTTTGATGCAAGAACCGTTTTCATTGGTGGCCAGTCCAGGGGGAAGGGGATGGCTGAACTCTTATGTCACAGCTTTCTGACACCATTCGACTCTCCTGTGTGTTCCCTTTGTGTTGGTTTGTACTGCTGATAACAGCTCTTTACAATGGAGCAATGATTGTGTTTATGATTCTACTGACTCACCTCTATGTTCTCCAGTACTTACCATTAATTTCCTCTTTTTCTCTCTCCCCTGACCAGAGAATTTTTGTCCAGGGTCGATAAATTATAGTACAGGTATGTGCCGCATAACGTCCATTTGGGCAACGTCCGACCGCATATACGTCTGTGGTGCCATGAGGTTATAATAGAGAAACCCCAATTGGAGAACGGGATGTAACCTATTTAACCCATATATTACCTTGCCAAATACACTAGCTGAAATAAGAACTGTATGTGTACAGTATCTTGGCTATTTAGTCAATGCAGATGCACTACGGTATCAGATAACGTTGTGTTCATACAACGTCCAACTCACATGACGTCCTATTTCACAGAATGTACCGTGGACGTTAAGCAACGCATACCTGTACAAGAAGGTAAATATTCGTCCTTTATAGTCTAAGTCAAACAATTAAGCTATCTTAACGACCTGGGAATCAATGTGGGTCGGAGCAGCCTGGGACAATACTGCCAGGGAGAAATAGATGATACTTAGGTTGCCAGATTCACGACCCATCACCACTCCCCCCCCCCCCCCCCCCCCCACTCTTTTCAAAAGTCATGGGATCTTCACTGACCACCATCAGTGAGGTATAGCATATCATTTGAAGGACAGCACCACCTACAGCTCTTTGGTCCAGAGAAAAGAGTACTGGCCCCCTACTGGCTCACCGACAACCTTGACGATTGTGAAGAATCAGCTGCGCCCAGCTGTCCGGAATCCTCCAATAGCGTCAACTAGCAACGAGACTGGCATTATGAGCCCCAACTGCAAAAGGAAAACAGAGCACAACAGCAGGGCCAGAACAGAACGCAATGGTTGGGAATACAAACATAAACAGAGAAACATCACAGGGAGACTTTTTGTTTAGATTTTACATTTTACAGAACCCTGGCGCTGACCTGTTTCTGATTTCCTGTGGGACGCACTCTCTTACCACTGATCCAAAACTTCCGCCTACAATCTTATCCTGCTCTTCACCTCCTATGAAAACTTAATATAACCTTTCAAATCTGTCTGCGCGCCTCTCTGCTGCCTCCCCTCTCAGTCCTGACCCACTCTTCCGCGGCTTCCAGCTCTCTTTCATGGAATGCACAGCGTGAGTGTGCCTTTACTTTTTTTTTTAGAGCGCTACCTGAAACGCTTGGTTATTTACCTCTTAATGATTATACATAGCTACCTTAAACATTAGCTTAACTAGCTTTTATCGATTATAGGCATTTGCCTGAAATACAAGGTTTCCTAATTTTCAATGATGACACAGAACTACCCAAAACGTGAGCTAAGCTAGCTTTTAATAATAATGAAGTTACCCGAAACGTTAGCTTACCTAAGCTTCTAATAATTGTAGATGGCGAACTGAAACATTAGCTTATCTAGCTTTTAATAATTATTTGGAATAGCAATTTGGAATGCTAGCCTGTCTAGCTTTTGATCATGATAGAGATATACCTAAAATGCTAGCTTATCTAAATTTGAATGACTATAGAGATATACCTGAAATGCTAACTTATCAAGGTTTTAGCTTTACAAAAGCTACAAATGCACTCCATCCAGCCCACTATTGTACTATCGAAAGACAGCAATTGACTCTAAAACACTTCAACGAGTGGACAGCGGACAGTGGCAAGGAGAGAGTGCAATGGTCCATCCCTCACATTCCATTACAGAAAAATCACATGATTTTATACATTCAATCATGTGATTTTTGGACATTTTTCATCACATTTACAACATACATACCGTGTATATGCACCATGTGTTGTTACTTGTGCATCACAGGTTTTCATATATGTAATACTTATACTGTAATATGGAAATTCTGTGATTTTTTTTCCCCACAATGCACCAGTGCAGGATCTCATATTTATCTGATCACTTTCGTCCAATGATGTACATCCACACCACAAAAACTTATTCATATGGTCATCCATCTATTTCTTGGAAGCGTTAAAAATCCTTTTCTCTGACCGTTTATGTTTGAAAGATGTTGCTCCTTCCTTTCCAATGTCACACATTTCCTCACCAAATTATTTCTTTGCATCACAGCTAGCTGTCATTTATGGCCTATTAGGGCCATGCTTTCGAAAGGACATCCTAATCTAATTCTCATACCAATTCTGCATACCAGCTCATCAAACAGTCTCAATCTATAGTATCACATTTCACATTAAAACCACAGGAACATTTTGGTATGTATGTATTTGACCTGCCAGAATGAACCATATTAATTCTGCTTGTATACTGCCTCGACCCAAATCTATAGCACCACACCATAGTGCATACGTGACCTGCCAACCAGAACCAAAGAAACTCGCCTTCTCTGGTACTGTGTAATAAACGCAGAGCCCCAGGGACCAATAAACTGGCAAATGAGCGACGCAACAAGCCCTACGCTGTGCCTTTTCACTCCTCTGCATCAGCATGCTGCTATATTTATGCTGACAGACAGAAAGGTATTTACTGCTGAGACCACCAGCACACCTATAATTCACTGTTCATGATGCTGATTCTCAGCTGGTTATAGGCCTCTGCAATATGAGAGCGCATACAATTATCTCAGAGCGGTTTAGAACTCATGCTCTGAGTCTGGTCACACAAGGCTCCATCCTGGCTTTGGTTAACAGCTGTCCTCTCGTTTAATAGCTAAATGAACCAAAAAGATTTCTGTAAGGCAAGACAGGAGGAGGAGAGTACCTTCCAAAAATGAAATAATGATAATTTATTAATATGGTGTCTTATCAAAGTCGTGTGTTGCTTCATAATGCTGGAGAACTCGGAAAAGAACTCGATGGGAACCTACATGCACCACCTTACTCATAGTATTAATGAAACATTGAACTCTACCTGGAAGCTTGTGGGAGCTAAAACATATTCTGCAGTTTGTCAGTTGGGTTGAGACAATATGTGAAAAGGTGAGCTTTTTTTTTTTTTTGCAAACTATATAAAAAAAAATCCAATCCAATCCTTAACAAGAAACACACTGTCTAGCACCACAATTACACAACTGCACACACACATCTCTCCTATGTTTAATGTTTACAATTTAGCACGCACTGATCACGCTAACGATGCCACTTCAACATTGTTTCATTTTTACACATCAAGGAGTTGACTTACTAAGATCCCAAATAAGGGGTGTTATTTTGTGAACACACCCAAAGTATTTGTACCTCTTACCATTTAATTCTTTGCGGGGGATAAACTAAGAGTTATGAGTGTAATTGACTCCAGCCATCCACTGCCAAGTTGTAATTGAGGGATTCTGTGTGTTCGGAAAGATGGATTTCAATGGATTTACAATGGACATCTATCAGTAGTACAATCATTGAAATGATCAGTTGCCAGCACTACTTGGACCTCTCATGTCTAAAGAGAAGACATATCGCTTGTTTCATTCAAATACTAGTTACTCTTGTATTCTGCAACACAATTTTCTTCATGATTAAATGATGAATTTATTCATGTGCAAGAAGTATAAACTGTATGTATCCACAAATTCTCTTTTTATGTTCTTTTACTGTTAGCTAGACTGTGCCGGATAATTAGCTCCTTGTGGTACTCATGTATTCAGAACGTTTGGATATCGGTATCCAAATAGCTGCAGTATCCTCGAACTACCCAGGGGATGTCTATCATTTTTTAATCCAAAAGCTGTAAAAATCACTACAGAAGACATCAGCGAAAAGAATCTATCATTTTCGCCTTTGATGTTTTAATCTGATTTACACACGTGGAAAACACCTGTTCTCTTACGCTGTGGTCTTTGAGTGTTCGGACATGTCTTGCTTTGCTGCAAAGACAGCCATCGTCCATTGAATGTCAATTAATACATACTTTTCATTCTTACGAAATTGCAAACACAATTGCCTTTCCAAAAATTGCTTTTGGGCTTACTCAATCAGATTACACATGCTGAAGTCATCAATCTGCATGACCTTCCACAATTTCGCAAATTAATTCAGGGATGCCCAGTCTTGCATTCAATGTAAACTGCAAAAACGAAATACCCACGTCTCTATTAATTTTATCATGCCCTGCACACTTTGCACCTAGTTAGTTGATCACCTTAGATTATTTTTTTGCACATGCTAATGTCTTTGCACATAAACCTTTATTAAGTCGACCCTTCACGTGCATTATAATACAACAAATGAGTTTCTGCATTACATTCACAACACAGAATGTGTCGTCCTGTCAAAAGATATTGCCCCAGTTTGGATGATACACAGAGCACTACCAGAAATTCAAGCTCCACATGCCTGTCTGGATAAGGAAGAGGCCATTCCACTTGTAATGGATGCTTTATCTGGGTGTGGTTTGTGGTTTTTCCTTTCAATCTGAGATTAGATCTAACATACAGAATGCTGAAATCCACAAAGCAATCCATCTGGAACAATTCCAGCGTAACCACAGGTTCCAATTCCACCCGCCAGTTTGCAGAATAGGCGTTGTGCCTATTTTCCGCACAACTTTTAAAGCAAATAGACGAATTCCTCAAAGAGGAACGCCTTTTCTGTGAAACAGTGCGCTACCGGCATCGAGCTCCCCTCCCTGTTGAGTTCAAACAATAAAAGCTACGCTGCGGAAAAGTTAGAAGCTGCGCACTGACACTACTCCTTCAATCCCACAAGACGTACTCTCTCTCTCATCTTCTGTGTTCAGTTCTGCCATCAGAGATGTGAAAACTGGATTTTTTTTGCAGTTGTGGAGGAGATCATTTTACTGACAACTGCAGATCTGAACAGAAGACAAAAAAATCATGAATATACCCGTATTATAAGCCAATTACACATTTACCCAAAAAATGTGATAATGACTGATTCTATTACGCACATTAAGGTTGACCATTTACACTGGCTGCTATGGCACCCAACGGCTTTATCATTTTCCAAATATTTAATTCATATTTATATTCCCTCCTCAGTCCATTACTTCCTACACCGGTGACTATTTTGAACAATGCTGGGGAAATGTCATTCAGAACAACATTATGATGAAGATTATAACATATTACTTTTCATATCTCCTGACGCACTATTCCAGCAGGAAAAATTACCTGGTAGTAATTTACAAATTGAACATTTTAGGCAAAGTGATGCCAAGTTTGGAGAGAAGGTGTGTGTGCCACACTACTTAAGAAGCATAATCAAATTTAATCAACTGTGACGGCACAAAATTTTAGTTGCTTTAATTATTAGTTGCCAAATGAAGCAAGCAAAGTGCTAAGTTTTAAGGCTAATTGTATCATTACAGCAGAAAGTCACAGAGGATTCATGTTAGGGGCGCTTGTGTTTCAGCAGATGTTAGCTACCAGTCCTCTTCTGTGTATGTGTTCCTTTTGTTCATAACTTGAGTGAGAAATGACAGACTGGCTCATGGCTAGGCTTGTGGCTCATGTGGTGTCCTTGATAACTGCCATCACCATTGCTTTGGGGAATGTCAGGGCGAACTGGCATGTAGCATGTGTGGATTACAGAGTGGAGAGAATAAGATATTGGGAATTAACTGCAACTAGTGGGAATTATGAACGAGTAAACATAAGGATACATTTGTAACTATCAGTCTTCATGTTCTGACAATTTAGGCTATGTTTACTCGCAAATGTCAATGACTTGTAATGTTAATTGAGTATATGTCATTCAGCTGATTACGAAATGGTAAGTTATACAAACAGCGAGCTAAAGTAACGTGAGATAAAACAACAACATGCTGTCTTTGTTATGCAGATTTGGAAATGTAGAAAGATAACACCTCAGAACTCAGTACCTCCGCTCAGCTACGGCTATGTCTAGTACCATAGCTTAATGTATGTGAAATATTAGTTAGCACGCGCAAGCAAAGTTAGCTAGACAGCTGAGCAACTATCAACAGCTGAGCAAATTTGGAGGAACACTAGGATCAGATGTATCTGAAAATCCCTGTTTATTAACCTGAAAAACTATGACAGGTGTAATTTTTTTTTTTGAGTAGGTTACCTAAATACCGTTGATTTCATGTAGCAACATAAGCAGAAAAAACAACGGAATAGTTATGTCATATTTCATATATCACTGCTGAATCATTCATCATTCAGCCTCTGCATACACATGTCTGTGAGTGTATCGTTATGAAACTAATTCAGATTTGCATAACAACTCAAAATGTTTTTTTTTCTCTCTCTGCAGCAGCTCTCCTTTCACTTTGCAGAAATATTTGTAAATCTTTATTTAAAAATGCATAACACAGCCTGCATCAACGATTGATATAAAACAGGAAAATGATTTTTTTTCCCCCCCCCAAAGTAAGATCTTCTGAATAACACATTATAAATTCACACACACACACAGGGAACATGTGCACATGCATACACACACACACAAGGAACACGCACGGAAGAACGAACGAACGCACGCACGCACGCACACACAACAGTCAAAGGTCTTCTGTAATCCATTCCAAAGTCTAAATGACACACAAACACACACACACACACACGGAACATGTGCGCGCACACACACACACACACACACACACACACACACAGAACATGTGCGCGCACACACACACACGCACACACATCAGTTTTCGGCTTCTGGATCTTGTTTCCCATTCTTCCGCTCCCAGTGTTCCGTCTCTCCCTCTCTCTTTCTCTCGGGACCCTGGGGGAGAATATAGCCGCTTTGTATTGAAGCCCACCCCCTGCTGAGATTTGTATTCCTCCAGGGAAGGCATGCTACTTCCTGGGCTTTATTCCCCAATCACACGGCCCATAAAAGCACAGAAGAATTACGGGCAGTGGGGAACCACATTAATACTGCAACACGATTTGCCTCCAGATGGAAAACTGCACTGGATTACCTCTATGTTTCTCTCTCACTCTCTTCATATACAAATATGCAAACGCAATCCAACAAAGCTCTTCTCAAACCATATTCAGTGGGTAGTAACTCATACAACCAACGTTATGAATAAAAATAACAATGCAACTGCTGTTCAGGCTAATAATGATAGCTTCGACACATTTCCGTAATAATTTCATCGTAGGCTTTAATTCACTTAGGTAATATTTTATTTGTTCATTTAATTTTTCAAAACTATTTTTTCATAATAAATTTTTTTTCACTTTGAGGTCATTAAAGAATTGTCACAATAAAAATAAAAGTAAAATACTGTAGAAAAAATAGCACGGTTAGAAATGAAATAGAAAAAAGAAAAGTAAAATTCTCATCATGTCATGATGTTGTGTTACGGTCCCCTTCTCTTCTCCTTCGACAAGGAGGCAGAGCAGATTAAAAGCTTGACAAATTAGGTACAGACAGGTTTTTACCTTATTTTAAGGGATGAGTGTTTTTTTTAATCACTTTCTATCACATTTTAGGGACGCGTTTGGATCTGTCTTTGTGTCTTTAGGATAGTATTGTTCCTTGAATCATTAGAAATTGCACAGAGGATTCATGAACCCCGTGAAAGGTTGAGCTTACTTTCTGCCAGTCAAGACTTTGCACCAATCAAAAAACTTCACGCAATAATTGCCTTAAATTTGAATTGCAAACAAATTGAAATTTCTCAGTTTTGTTTTTCCTCACAGATACCATTTGGCAAATGAATTTCAGTCTTTTCTGGACTTGAAAATGTTGTGTGAGGAAATTAAAACAAAGCTTGCGGTTTTTAAGTAATGATTTGGACATATGTTAATCAGTGCTTAGGACTTTGCTCTTGACCTGCTAAAATAATGCTTCACCACTCATGAAGTTCATGAAGTATCACGGTCCAAACACTGAATAACAACCTCATTGTGCTGAAACAGATTTCATCCAATTACTTCCTGTATGTAATTTCCTGTAGAGGTCACATCTGGAAGTAGCATCACTTCCTATATGTAACTTCCTGTCGAGCTCACATCTGGGCGAAACAGGGCAGTAGTCAGAGGAGGAAGAATGACTGGGTCAAATGAGGATGGAACAATGTCAAAGGAGGAGAGAAAAACTGAAATTTCCATAGCAGATGGCATCATAAAATGTTCTATCGCTAGCAACACGTAATAACATTTAATTTCCTTTTTTTAATCCTTTTCTTGATTGTATTTTTTTTTTTTTTTTTACAAAAAATGTCCCAAGAGCAGATATATCTTGCATCATCTATACAACAGGCGATAAAACACCACTTCACTCACTGTCCAGAGAGAACATGTACATGTGTTTGTATTGTATAGAAACATAGTTAATAAGATACATTTGCGTGCATGGCGTTCTCTCGTATAATTGGCATCAGACCGTCCAAATACATACCAACAAATAACGAAAAACCCTGCGTTTCATTCACAACGCCATCAAAATGAAGGCTCCCTTCATCTTTCCTTTAAACATGACAGTATTTGTTATGTCTTTGTTTTAAATTCAGTGTATTAATATTAGTGGTGTCTTTAGTTAAGGATATCTGTTGCTGTTGTCTTTGTGCCTTTGCGATCGGTCAGTCAGTATCCCAGTGGTCTGTGCTCCATCATACTCCGGCTATAAAAAGAGAAAAACACTTTGGCTGGCTCCTCAAACATAGGTAGCATTTGCGTCTTTTTTTTTTTTTTTTTTTTTTTTAAAGTTTCGTCGCTTCCGCTCCCTCATCTTTTTCTCCTCTGACACAAACGGTTTGGTGGTTTTTCCTTCTCTAAACTCTCTCAGATTCTCTTTTTTGCATTTTTTCCCCTTTTTTTACGAAAATGGTCCAGCAATATAAACACAGGCAATGTAAATAAAAACACTGACAGTTTGTGCCCGCCCCCCACCCACCCCTGACCCACCCCCTTACTTCCACACCCACTCTCCCAGCTTCCGAACCTCCACACCCATCCAGTCCCCTCTCTGTCCAATCACTCTCCTCCATTTCCTAGAGAGGAGAGAGTGAATTATCTTGATCATTATGCAGTTCTGGTTGAGCGGAGTGGGTCAGTAATTCTATACATTTTTAAGTGTTTGATTTCAATTTGCTCTGCTCTGCTTATTTTAGTTTTACTCCCATAATTTTCCCCAACACTGTACAGCCGTTTCCATTACATTTCATCTGGTCCAATGTGCTTGAGTATAAAGTAAGAAATGTCAGTTTTTTTGTAGAGTATATCATGTCTGCTTTTTTTGTTATATGACTATACACAAACGGACAAATGGATCCACCCTGCCTCCCCAGCCCAAAACCCAAACCCCCCCGCCCCCAACCCAGTTGCTGGCTCTGATTCCCTTTTCGGGTGTCCGGCGCCGGGTTCAAGAGAGGCAAGGATCAAACGTAGTACTCCTTGTCCTTGTTCTTCTTATTCTTGCTGGAGATTTTGGCGCTATTGGACTGCTTCTCCTTGACCACGGCGCCGTTGGACTGGGCCGAGTTGCTGATGTAGTTGCGGCTCTCGTCCACGTGGTAGGAGCCTTCGTCGCGGTTGCGGTACTTGTACATGGCGTAGAGGAGGATGAGGATGCAGAGGGCGGCAGCTGCCACGATGCCCACCACCATGCCCGTGGTGCTGCCCGACTCCCGGATCACCTCCGACGCGCCAGGGTACCCTTTCGCCCCAGGACCCGGGGAGTTCGCTGTGGATGCACAACCCAAGAGGGAACAGAGGTTAGCAAACATGGCCGAAGAAACGTACGCATATGAGGCGTGGCTCGTAAGTAATGAGACTATTGCTTTCTCAGATTTGGTAAAGATTGGTCAAAAGATTTGGTAGCCGTTTTGTTCAATTTCACCAAAAATTTCAAACTTGATGTGCTGCTCGATTTTTGAACAGACAATATTTACGACATGTTAGAAAAAACATCTACTTCAAGCGATGCGTAACAGCGAACTGAAGACACGAGCGGACTGAAACTTTCAGAGGTTGTTTATGCTTGCCCATTGGTCAAAGTATACCACATGGATTGCACATGCGCGCTTTGGTTCAGATAAGATAAGCCCAGACTCATTATTCAATAGCCACACTTCATATGAGTATCATTCTGTTAAATTAAATTTTATTATTGTATTTGTGTAGAACTTTTTACAACACAAATTGTCAGAAGCAGCTTTACATATATCCCTGTCCTGAAACCCCCCTGGAGCAAGCCTAGGGCAACAGTGGCAAGAAAACACTCCCTGATTAACAGGAAGAAACCTTGAGCAGAACCCGGCTCAGAGGGGGAGCCCATCACCTTCTGGCCGGCACTGGGCGGACAAAGAGTTAAACAAGAGCGTACAGGCTGCGTTATATATAATCTATGAAGAATAACGAGTCACACAAATAATAATTACAAACAAATTATGATGAAGAGAAGAGGCGATTTAGCATCTTGGTTGTTTGTTTTCCATACTGTCTAGACTCAAGGAGTCATTTCTGGTCTTGAGCACCTTAAGGGTCAATGGCAAAACTCTAGTTGCGAACATAAAGCTCCTCAGCAGACTGGTTATTATAGAGAATCTGCCATGTCCAGTGGGCCCATAGAGCTCAAGTTCAACAAAGTCTCCGATCCATTAACATAATTACTTTTATCTTCTCCCATTGTGTTGGTCTTGTTCTTATTCCTGTACAAAGATCCGTTCCCTGAGAGCTACACCGCAGTATCTGGCCTGGCTGTCGGCATTGGCGAATGCAGAAATAAAAGGAGAAAATGTGAGCATAGGGAGGAAACGGCGTGCACATGAAAGGAAATTAAATATCTTCTCTGAAAAAAAATAGACGTAGCCAGAGTATCAGCAGCACTTAAAGGATTAAGATCTTTTCTTTGTTGTGAAGATGTGGCTATGCCTTTGTATAGACCAGACAGGCATTTGATCTTCATTAAAGCACATTTTAATGTGTTTGTAAGTGTAAGCTTAGGCTGTCGGTAGGGTGGAGTGTGTGTGTTTGTGTGTGTGTGTGTTCAGGAGTGAGTTTATCTGAAGTGGGGTGAGGTGTGTGTGTGTGTGTGTGTGTGTGCATGTGTGAGTGCAGCACTCGTAGAATGGAGTGTATGGTGTTTATGTATGTGTGTGTGTGTGTGTGCATGAGTGTGTTTAGCAGCAGTGGGGTGGAGTGTGTGTGTGTGCATGTGTGAGTTAAACACTTGTGGGATGGAGTATATGCTGTGCGTGTGTGTGTGTGTGTGCGCGCGCGCATGACTGAGATTAGCTGCAGTGGGATGGAGTTTGTGTGTGTGTGTGTGTGAGCGTGCACAAAGAAACATTCTGAAGTTAATAATAAAGCACTGGGGCACATATGGCAGCTAACACAGTAATGGATACAGTGCCTTCTGCACTGAGCTCTGCAGATTTTACACAGCTGCGAGGGACCGGAGGTCACCACCTAAAACTCCTACCATAAAATATACTGCGCCACTTTAGCTGAATGGGCGAAACAGGCTGTTCAGCCCATCTCTGTTCATTCAGCACTGTGTCAGGATTGTCACTACGATTGCAACCTGTCTTTATCTAATGTCCACCAATATTGTGTTTTTGTGACGACAGATAGCAAACAGCTTCTCAGAAACCTTAATCAAATCATCCTCAATCTCGCTTCGCCTTCAGTTTGCTGTACATTGTGGACTGTAGGCTGATACTTAAAAGAACCAATCTTGCTGCCCTTCTACTTGCTTTTTGAAACCTGCATCGTGTTAGTATTCTGACAGGACTGGTCAAAGTACTGTAAGTGTAGTCTAATGAATGCATTGCATGATGGGAATTTACGTCAATTATTATATTAATTTTTAAGTAATTTGCATATTGTTTTAATGGCTGTGTGCTATAAACTCTAGACTCCACAGCAATAAGCACGTTAAGCAGTACAATATGCAACATGCTTGCAAATGTAACATTTTAATTACAGATTACAGTGACAAGGCCACAATAACGACTATCTGAGCTGGAGGGGAATACCGTGGAATAGCCCAGCTTTCGCCAATGTTTTTACAGACAAATCTCTTTAATCCAGTCGGATGAAAAATAAGCGAAGCACATCAGCCATAATAACGTGCTGTCAGAGACGCTGTATCGATCCCCATCCGCAGGAAGTGGGTCACTGCCACGAGCCGATGTTCTTCCTGTACTCAATCAAAGAGATTTTATAATTAACTTCATTTCCTCAGATGGTGGCAAATTAATTCAAATGTTCTGTTTCTGTATCTTTTTTTTTTCTTCAATATTTATACGACTGTTCTCGTTATATGCATACGCTTCACTCGCGGAGGAGAACAGCACATTCTGGGCCCTGTAAGGTTTTGATTGATCGCGTTGGTGTATTGATTGGTCTTGTAACCCAGTTTCTGGGTGAATGTCTGACCCTGGAACAGTAGGGGTACATTTCTCCTGACATTACTATTGCTTGGGGCAAGGAAGAGTGAGTTATTATTATATTTCTGTGTCCCTGTGGGTACTCGAGTTGACAGTTGTAGCCAGTATAACCTCTAACATTGACACCAGTATATACATTTTTTTTTTTTTATTTCTGCAAGAAATTTCACTCATAAAAATGGCTAAGAGATCAAATAGAGGTTGGGTACTTGTTCTTGCTTGCCTTGCTCGACTCCTGCACTGCGACCCTTATAAAACTCACAAGCTTCAAATAAAAATGCAGAAAAAAAACCGATCAGCATCTAAAAAAGCTCTCGCTCTCATATGGAAATTAAAGAGCATTTTCATATGCCGATCTGTGGCATGGCAGTGAAACCATATAGCGGCATACGATTACCATGAAGCCATATGTAGGTTTGGATGAACGTAAGGAGGAGTTACACTCCATACTGTCGCAGATCAAACGGGGTCCAGTATTCTAAGTTCCGCTGTCCTTTGTGAGATAACATTTTGAATTACTTTAACACTACGTGCCTGGTAGTCTTGGAGGCAAGTGGAAAGAGTGTGGTCGATAATGAGAAAAAGTCTGAAATCGATTATCCTAGAATAACTTGGGGTTAAATTACCAGCTGACTCGGCTTTGATAACAATGACTGAACTCAAGAGACACTTAATACTGAAGAGGCACTGAAGAGTGACATGAATAAAACACACATGCACACACACTTACAAATATTGGACTCGCATAGTAACCCACACACAATCATAACATACAACAAAACACTTAATTACAAGCAGCTAAATTTGAACAATCTTAGCTGATGGTCTAAGACACATCATACAAATGCATCTACGGTATGTTGAAATCCATTTTGTGCGAGTTACATGCCACAGAAATTGTTCAAAAGGACAGATGTGAGCAGGTGCAAGTTAAAAAATGGGCAGACTTCAGCCTTGAATCCAGTGTCCTCGGTGTAACGGGGGGGAAGGAACGAGTCAATGTGTCAGAGTAGAGAATAGGGGTGGTGAATATTATAGTTTAGCATGATTTTACATTAAATGTGCTACTCTTGTAACCTATTTACCAACTGAATTGCATTACAAGCATTTTGCAGACACTTTTATCCAGAGCGACTTACAACTCAAAGTGCATTAAGCCGGGAATGAGAGCGCAACAGCTCCCGACTCATTTTCACACCAGTTTCTTTTTAGATGGAACACCAACCTGCCCAGCTGGGTGCAAGTCCATTTGCTATTGAAAAGGACAACCACATTAGCCTTGTGTCTGTGCTACCTCCACTTAGCGCCAAGAATAGCATGGAACCTAGCTGACTAAACATGCTCGGTGAAAGGGGGAAAAAAAGTCATGATACAACACTCAGGTGACAAACAGGAACGTACAGCGTGACACACTCAGCAAGAAAGAATAATAGAGGTGACTAACCTAACCCACCTGAGCTCGTCTCGCACGGATCGATGTCTTCGTCGTCAGTTGGACACTCGGCCGACGCTACCAGCAGGTCGTCCGTCGGCTACGGGAGACAGAGAAAGGGAGACAGAGATGGAGAGAGATGTCAGCTTTTCAAGATGACAAACAGTGACAAACAGGTACATGTGCTATCGTGAGACACACACAAATAGACAAGAGACCACCCTTCTGAGGACCAAAGTGAGTAAGAGCCAAAGCAAGGTGTAGACCAAACAAAATCAGTGAATTGCCCTCCAGACCACACACCAAACCCAACAAAACTGGACTGAAACAAAAAACCCAAAGCTTACAAGTGTATTTTCTGTGTGATGTGATATATATATATATGAATATATACACATACACATATATACAGACACAGAGAGAGAGAGAGAGAGAGAGTAAACACACTCAAGGAGTTACTAGGTTAATCTACCTGGATGATTTCCCTTGCAGTCAATGTGCTGTTGAGACTGAAATGGAATGCAGTCTTGCGGCAGAAGTTTGACACTCTCAGTTTACTCCCCACGTTTCCATGAAATCCCCTGCACAACACACCCATACAGTTGATCCACCATCACTTTAAAGCGAGGGAAACAGGAAGCGAAATTCAAAACCGATGCGAAAGACAATCCACTAGCCTCCATGACACTGCCATTTGCTCTGTACTTTGTTTTAGCGGTCTATCTGTTAATGGCTAAATGTACACAGCCTCTATTGATCCAGGATCATCAAGGTATTAGATGAAGACTGCAGTGTACCAGTTCATGAGCATGTGTGAATTGTGAAATTCCCATCGAAGCAAAGGGCTGGCTTTGGAAGGTGCGACGTTGATCAAACATCATTTTGGAATGTGCGATGTTGATAAAACATGGTTTTGGTTGGAGCAGTGCTCATCAAGTGTGATTTTTGGAAGGTATGGTGTTGAAGAATCATGTTTTCTGGAAAGTACTGTACACTGTTGAAGAAATATAGTTTTTGGAGAGTGCATTGTTGAAACATGGTTTTGGAAAATGTAATGTTGGTTCAGTTGGTATGGTGAGGTTCTCGTTAGAGTAATGAGCTTTCTGTCGGAACGGTTTGTTTCAGAGCGGTTTAGCACGTGCTTTCAGTTTGAGTGATGTGTATATGTGTGTGTGTTTGTGTGTCTGGGGAGGGGGGTTCAATACTATTTCAGGAGAGTGTATGACTCCTCAGGGGTTGAGCTCGTCACGTTGTGGACATGTTTAATTTTCTCACGGCAGGAGCCCCACGGGGTTCAGAGGGAATCGATAACTTCTTTCTCTCTCCCATTCTCTCTCTCATTCTACCTCTCTCCCCCTTTCAAACTTCCTACTTTTTTCCTCCCTCTCAAACTAATTTAGACTTTGGCAGAAAGGTATTTCCGCAGCAAGTTTGTAATAGACGTAGAATGAATAAGCTTGTAATAGATTCAGACTGAATATAAACAACGCAACCGCGGTGGAACATTATTAATAACTTAATTCTCACAACAGAACGGCACATTCTGCAGCTCCTACCGAAAAATTCACTTCATTACAAGTTCAGTATTGATAAAACACAGATCAGGGAGAATACAGAAATGAAATAAGGCCAGTTGGGATATCTCTTTAGCCCAACATGTCACAGTCTTGACCTATCTGAAATTTGATTGATTTAATACTTTACACACGAAATTGACTGTACTCAGTGATGCAAGGCCATGAACCTAACACTGAAAGGAATGATACATTTTAAACAGAACTGTAATTACCACACCCTTTAAGTACTAATACTACTTATACCTATTACTCTTACTCCCATAGCTACTACTGTTGCTACTACCACTGCAACTGCTGCTGCTACTGTTCCTATGGCTACTACTCATACTACAATACTACTACAACTTATAATACTACAACTGTTACGACTACTTCTGCAGCTATTACTACTACGATTGTCAGTGCTACTTCTGCAACTGCTGCTGCTACTGTTACTGTGACTACAACTAATCCTACAATACTTCCACTTCCACGACTACTACTTATACTAATTCGACTATTACTACTACTTCTGCAACTGTTACGATTACAATTGTCAGTGGTACAACTGCAACTGCTGCTGCTACAAATACGACTACAAATACTACTTTGTCGTACTTAGTAATAATAATCATAATAACAATAATAATAATAAGATGCAAAGCAAAGCTCACTGAGACAGGCTCTTAAAGCCTACTCATCCTCCCTCTGCGTAAATGAGAAATATTAGCAAAGACACACTGTGGCGGCTCATCAGTGTGAATGTGACATGATGGCCGTGGCGGTCTCAGGGTCCGCCTGTAATGATGACACAGTGAGTATGTGGCAGGGAGTGTGGGAGGTGCTGTTCCAGGCCCCTTGTGTCATGTCTGAGTGGGTCCACTGCACTGTGGGACAGATTTACAACCCCCCCCCCCTCCCCCGCCATGGAGAGACAGCTCTTTCTCTCTCCCTCTCCCACTCCATCCCTCCCTCCCGACTTCTCTCTCAGTTTGATAATAAAAGGCTAAAAGAGCTAGCCATCTCTGTTTGTGGCAGACATGATGCACCCCTCTCTCAAATAAATGTGAAATATCCCATGGAAAAATTAGATACTTCCACATAACAGTTCCATCATGGACCCCATGTTGTATGATGTTACATTTTCAATCTATTAACACAACAGCTCTGAGAAAAATGTGTTTTTAGTGGGAAAACTAAAAAACGAAACCCAGAGCCGACGAGGGTAAAATTTGGAAGATTATTCCAGAACCAGAGAAAACAGGGTGGAAAAACACTCCTGGAAAATGGAGTGGAAATACAGAATACAAATGCCTTCCATCTCAAAGACTCCATTTATTGTTGTTGGGCGACATTTCCTGGGCTGCCGTCTCAACTCTGATTGGCTGGAGAATCTGGTGTAGATGAAAAGGAGCGTGTGATTGGAGGAGGCCCACATGTCTCCTCCCTCCCCTTTCCACACCTTTTTTGAAGAATAAAACTGTCATTCACGTTACTGCTTCTTAAAATGCAAAGCTTAACTTGCGGGATCAGCTCAGCCATAGGTAATTAGTGGCTTGCCTGATTGGTGATTAACAGCTAAATAGGAGCTGCCGCATTTCAGATCCATTAAGAACACAGTCAACCAGCCTTCAGAGAAGCGACAAATGAGAACACGACCAATTAATTATACATGAAAGTTAATTGATTTGAACCCGATGATTACCTGATTTGAAACAAATTACTTGAAAATTACATTCTGGTATATCATCAACTATATTCTGTCGACGCAGCCTTGACTTCGGCGGTCTTAATAAACAGCAGGAGAATACAGACGAGATGTACATGGATCAGAATAATTTTGTAAGTCAATCAGTAAATTCATGTGCACATAAATATTAGCATAAGTGTGTTATGTTTCAGGGTGAAACACAGCAGTTACATTGAACATCTGCTGTTCCTCTTTCCACCTGTGACTCTGTCCCTCCGCCTGTTTGTCTCTCTTGGTGATTGTGACTCTGGCTGTCTGTCCCTCTGTTGGACTGTCTCTCTTTCACTGTCTGCCCGTCTTTCCCTCTCTCTGTCTATGACTCTGTCTGTAACCCAATTTTGTAGCAGTTTCCATAAACAATTATGGCTGTATAATGATAGCTCTTCCCTACTCCGCAAAGTAAAAATTCTGAACACATCCAGCGTCTATGTGCAGATCTGGACATATCGGCAAGTATTATAAATAGCAAACGGAATCAGAACGACAGGTCTGTTTGCTCCTTTCTGTGCATTAAACTACCAGCGTAATTAGTTTTATTTACAAGTGTATATAATGTAATTTCACCCTTTCGTTTCACCTTTGTCTTTTCAGCTTACTGTTCTAAACTCATTGACTGAGGAGGGGGTAGGCAACAACTCATCCTTACAGGTAGGAGTGGTCACTACCCACATTGCAAAAGTGAATCCTCTGAAGGCCAGGTACGAATACATCAGATATCTCAGCTGCAAAATGTGGGACAGACCACCGACATCAGTCTTGACCGCCTGAACAAGTAACTCCATCCACAGCTCGGATTTTAGTTTCGTTTTTGCCCGATTAATACAACAAAAAGGAAAAAATAAGGCCGTTTCCTGAAAAAAGTCCTCCCTCATCGGAAATTAGTTGAGGAAACGATTGCAGAATATAAAAATGAACCCACTAATTCTGGAGGTTTCAGATCCACATGAAGGTGAAAAGCGGAAAAACATCCGCAATGAAATGAACTCAAACCTTCTATTGAACGTTCTGCTTTCACATTCACCGTTCGACTGTTATGTCCTACTATCCAACTGCAATGACTAACTTTCTGCTGTGATAAAAATTGCGGAAATACTCCAAACTCAAAAGCCACATACCTTCATACATATGGATTTGTAAACAAAAAAGCGAAGAATATTTTTCAATTCTGCAGCTTTTCTTACCACTATTGTGTTTTGAAGTGGAGAAACAAATTCAATAACGGCCAAGATGAAAATGCAGAAAATGCTATGCGTATGAAAGTACTTCTGTGTGAAAATGTTATTTTCACATATGCATGCTTGCATGCATTATTCATAGAAGTGCAGAATACTTAGAAAAATTGGAAACATTTTTATGAGGAAAACATCGTCACGGCATATCCACATTGCACAATTTCCATTTCATGATTTATTAAAGACCGAACTTAGAAGACATAAATATCTGCTATGCTGACAGATAAACCCACATCACTTCAGAGCAGACTGCAGCGCACATTACCGGAGGGATAATGTTTAGAGTAACTCTTGCCTTTAAGATGGTGGTTGGATGTGGAAGGAAAAAAGCCATGGAGGAGACCGCAGGACCGGTGCTAAAATGTGACGCTCAACAAAAGTGCGGCGGGAAAGTCTCCTGGACCGTCCCTCACGCAGCCATCGCCTGAAAGCTTGTGGAGCATGCCATATTGTTGCAGTTTTTTTTTTTTTTTTCTTTTAACGATCCCCGTCCGTTGCTTGCCCGCACCTCGCTGGATGTCTGGGAGGAATCTGCGTCTTCGCTGCGCCCCTATTTTCAGCCCCCTAGTCCCTTGAGCCCTGAGCATAGACTGAAGCCAGTGCTGTGGTGTCCCCTGTCGTTAGCCCCGCTACGCTACGCGCCAGGGCGACAGCATTGATTTCATTGGTTTCAAACAGTCGCTCAGCCTGAGGGCAGCGTTGCCCACGCGAATCGGGTCCGGCTCACCGCCCGACCCGTTCGCCTGAGAAAGACACAGAGAGGAGGAGAGAAAGAGGAAGGGTTGTGGGGGGGGGTTGTGGAACAGAGGAAATAGATTTGTTCATTTCCACCCTCCTTTAACTGGTGCTTGGGGGAAGCACAGCTTTGGACTTCATGGGCCAGTGATTCCTATTATTTGGTACCTCAATACGCTGACAGCCAAACAAGTTATGTATTGCTCTTTCTGACCCAAACTTGTTCAGCATTTTTCTAAACAAGCCAGAAGAGGTTTGGAAGTCGGTCTCTATGAAATCTCCAACCTGTTTCACGGGCCCCAACAATAGAACCCTGCCACTTGTGTCCCACAAGACTGCACCTCTCTTAGGTAGGGCCAAACTCCTATCTCTATCTGCCCCTCTCTAGAACAGTGTAATGGTGGGGAGGGCCCATCCCTCAACATTTGGAGTGGGGTTGATCTGTGCAAATCAGTGAGGGGTACAGCCACATTGCACCATGGGAGACCGTTGTTTAAACTACAACTGCTTTGATGTCTCACTAATTAACTACATCCCCCACAATGCCGAAGTATATTTTACACTGTTAGTTCAGCAACAAAGCATTTACAGCACCTTAGATATCCCTTATCCTTTTTTAATCGTTACATTTATTCGCATTTCTCACAGTAGGGGAAATATATACGATATCACATTCCACATTGTTTGACACGCAGAATGACTTTTAGTTATGGAATGATTCTCCATTTGTGATAGCCACACAGGCCCACCAAACCTCTTGCAAAATAAGTAATGCACCCCGGAAGTAACTCAATTCCTTAATACTGACAGCTAGCTAAAGGAAAATGTTTTCCACACATATTATGTTCATCATGATTAATACAGCGTAGGGAAGGAACAGAGGGGATATCCGGTGTTAAAAAGCCCCGAGAGAGCTGGAATTTCACATGCCGTTCATCCGTGTGTGTGTGTGTGTGTGTGTGTGTTTGCAGTAAACAGGTAAACTCCCAGAGCAGGTTTCACTAACTGACATAATCTATTCGCCACAGACAAGAAACAACTCATCAATCCAATTCTCATCAAACACATATGAAGCTACTCCACCAGCAAAAGAACAGAGACCGAAAATACCGAGCCCGTCACTGACTGTGTTACTCACTCATGCAGCAAAGAACGTGTTATACTTCATTTGCATGGGTTCAAAGCAGCTGTATGCGTTTGCGTATCCGCATGTGTTTCAGTGACTCATTAATCTTTCAGCGACAATGGGTAGATAACACAGGATCTTTAGTCTTTTGCAATTTCCCCTGTCATTTTCGTCATCCGTTTCTCTCCGACATCCGTTCCAGGATGACGGGGGCTTGGGGTTTGGGAAGCTGTCTGGAAGAAAGGAAGGAGGGAGGGAGAGAGAGAGGAGAGCCCAGGAAGATTAAAGTGCTCCAAAGCCATGTCTCTATCTGTGAAATTTGTTTGTCAAGAAGAAGAAAATGCTGTGGAAGGTGTTGAGATTTTAATTTAATTTCTTTTTCCATTACATTCTGTGGTTATGATCTTGTTGTGGCATGACGAAGCAGACAAAAGTTTCAAAGCAAACAAACGGTGGGTTACCCAGCAACAGACAGGACCGTTTTCTGTCCGGACTACACAATGTCCTCACACCTCATGCCACAAAATGCACCACACCTGGCTGTGCTTCAGCTAAAGGTGGGATGGGAGCATTTCAGTCGAATGCACACAATCATGACTTTTGGGTCGCTGAATGCGACTGACTATGCCTGAGACAAAATGGGAGCGTGGTTTGCGTTTGTGAGCGAATGCTTGCATGTTTGTACACCTGCGTTTTCCTGTGCAACCTCAGTCTAACCCACAGTGTCTGAGGAGCGATGCTGTTTCTTTCTGAATCAAACCGTGTGAAAATCTACAGAGGATATCCGCTAAATTATGCAAAAAAAACACCCCACAGCTTTCAGATTCTCTTACATAGACAGAGAAATTGATCAACGCACTGTACTGTCTTCTGTCAGTGACAGCTTCCCTTCTGGAAAAAACGACTGTAATGACCACCTCGAGGTGTGCTCTCAGTGGACACTGACCGTAACGACCACAACGAAGTACGCTTTCAGTGGAGTCTGACTGTAATGAACTCCTGGAGGTGCAGTTTCAGTGAGGGCAAACAGTGACGCCCATGTCGGACTGACATTTCAGTCTGACCGCATCGACCGCCTCAGATTTTTACCTCAGAGGAACCCACACCTGGAACCTGCTAGACCTAAAGTGACTCCCTATGTCCCACTGAGTAAGCTATCTATTTAGCCTTCCACAGAGTCGCCATAAATAAAAAAAACAACACTTGCTCATACTGTAGCCAGCTCCATATCCAGTTTGAGCAAATCTTATTAACAGCTATGATGGAATGGAACGCGCTTGCATCAACTTTTTATGAGCGTGATAAAGCAGGGTGCGCGTTGCCGTTGCCTTGGCGACAGGAGTCATTAGCGGCAGCCGCGAAAGGAGAGAGAGCGAGAGAGAGAGCAGGCATTAAAAAACCAAGCATTCTTCAGGGCTTGAGAGAGACTGCCGTCAGAAGCATCGATTTTTTTTCTCTAATTTTTTTTTTTTATTTCAGTTTAATTTCTTCTTTTTTCAAACCTCAAAGTCTTTATTTTTCCACTCGCGTCGCTCTCTAAGACGCGGCGAGGCAACATCAAAGGGCCTCGGCTGGGTTTAAGCATGTGCCGTATTAATCAGCATGTGAATATTCATGAGGAGCATTTCCTTAAGTTAGACGCTGCCTGCCTTGGCATTCCCACACAGAAGAGAGCCGTATATAAAATAGTTTGGAAAAACACAGGGCAGGGGAGGAAAAGAGCAAAAGAAACAGTCTTTGATGCAGTGCAGCACTGCAGCATTTTTACACTAACAGTGAAAGTGCAAAGAAAGAAGGGAACACACAGGGAGAGGTGGGTTACAGTAGCGGGTGAGACTGCAGCCGACAACTATACTGTAATGTGCTGTACGCGAAGCATAAGCCAGAAGCTGGTTCGGTGGTAGCAAGGTACACGGTCGTCTGTCTTAGAAAACTCATTCACTCACTCACTCATCCATTCATTGCATGACAGCTCTGACATGGTCAATGAATCGTTACTCATATCTCAGATCATTTTCTGTTAACAGTTCCAGTCCAGAAATAGAAACAATATTTGAAACTATTAATAGAGTTCCATATGGCCAGGGGAATCATTATCGTGGGTTCGAGCTGTGCTTCAGAGAGGAGTGTGGTTTTGTGCTTGCATATAAGTGTGTGTGTGTGTGTGTATGTGTGCGTAACAATTTGAAAATGTTTGTAGTTTTGTGTGTGCATCAATGTGCATATGTTTGTGAGTGAGTGTATCGACGTGCAAGCGTGAAGTTCTGTGTTTGTGTGTGTATGGGTGGGTGTGTATCGCGATGTGCAAAAATGTGCACATGTGTGTTTCCCCATTATGTTTCATCTCTTCCTCTTCTTTCTCTACGACCTTCTCCCTATGGCCAAATAGTCCTTATTAAATAGTCCTGCCTGACTCTGAATCACACCCAACTCTTCTCTGCAGACTGCACTCTGAATCACTCCCGATTCTGTCTGCAGACTGTACTCTGAATTACTCGACTCTGTCTGCAGACTGTACTCTGAATTACTCGACTCTGTCTGCAGACTGCACTCTGAATTACTCGACTCTGTCTGCAGACTGCACTCTGAATCACTCCCGACTCTGTCTGCAGACTGTACTCTGAATCACTCCCGACTCTGTCTGCAGACTGTACTCTGAATTACTCGACTCTGTCTGCAGACTGTACTCTGAATCACGCCTGACTCTCTCTGCAAACTCCACTCTGAATCGCACTTGACTTTGTAGTCTGCACTCCAAATCGCTCTTGACTCTTTAGATTGCACTCTGAATCACACCTGATTCTGCAGATGGCACTCTGAATCACTCCTGTCTCAGCAGACTGTTCTCTAAATCACTGCTGACTCTCTGTGCACACTGCACTCTGAAACAGCAGGGGACCATGTTCACTGCCTGCACCTGCCTCGCCCAGCTGACAGAACACTGATGAATACTCATATTAAAAACTGAGCCATGATTACTTCCTTCAAGCTAAATGCACCCTTCCAGGGTCAATCAATACCTAAACTCATTTGTGTACAGCGCAAAGAACACTGCTCGAAATACCACTGCTGAGCGCTTTTTAAAGAATTATGGGAAAAATTAAACCTGCGCGCGCGCGCGCACACACACACACACACACACCATAGTTCTGTCTTATAATCAACAACATAATACATTTACTAAATATTATATACTCTTTATTATAATACATTATTATTACTTTAATAATGTAATAATAATAATAATAAATAATGTAAATAAATACATTGTAATAATGTATAACATTTGTGCATGTAATTACTTTTTTTAAAAAAAATCACTGTTATAATCTGAGTCGTGCACATAAATACCCCTAATCAAGACCCCTAATTACCCACATTGAATATGATTTTAATGGTCCAGATATGAACATAAGATGTTTGAATCTTGGGTTTTCCAGTGCTGTTTATCCTTCAAGAAATAACCCCTAACCTGAATAACTTGTTTCATTAATCATTTTTTTTTGTTTACAGTACATGAGGAGTTCAGAAAAGTTTCTCTTTGACAGAACATTGAGCAGTCCACCTACGTAGTTAACATCAGAGAGAGACACAGTGTCAAGCAAAAAAAAAACTTTCATTAAAAAAAACATGACACACAAGAAAGTTGTTTTTCTATACAAAGAATTGTGAGAAGCCATATGATAATTCCTAGGGCTTCGCTGTAAGCGCTGAGTTTTAGCCCAACTCCCCACCAAATTCGGTGAGTAACCCTGTATCGGTCTTTTGCTGACCCGACAGGAAGCCGATTCCAAAACGTTTTTAATCACATCCTCACTGGCCTGTCCCTATTCCCCTGAGTCTCCTTGCTCATAGTTTATATCAAACATCCCATAGACTCTTTCCATCTACCTGAGTCCCTCTCACTCGACCTTCCTCTTATCTTCCTCTCACCATCCCTCTATCTTTCTCTCCCTCCTTCTCCATCACACTCCCTTATCCTTGTCGTCCCCCTGGAGGACTCAAGGAACCAATCAAACTCCGAGCCTGACAGCGGCGAGGAGCGAGTGATGAAAAGCAGACAGAGAGAGGGAAAGAAAAGAGAAAGCAGACAGTAGAGGACAAAGACGAACAGTATTCCATCTATGTCATGAAGGACTGTAAGGATCAGGACCTGGTTGTGTGATACACAGTGTGACCCCTCCCCCTTTAACCCCTAGCCCCTCCCCCCAACCTCTGCCCCACCACCCCCCACACACACCTGTTCCTGCCAATCATCACAAGCACCCCCCCCCCCCCCCCCCCCCAGCCACACCCCCCTCGCTCCACCCCAATCATGAAACATCAGACATTTCAACGAGGTCCCAGTGTGACAAGATATTACCATCAGCAACACGTTATAACTGATTACATTTCCTGCCACATCCTCATAATTAAATAAAGGCAAGATTGCATCCCATGCAAGAATAAACCGAAAAAACCAAAAAAAAAAAAAAAAAAAAAAAAAAACAAGATTCACCAGGAGCGTTCTGAATCATGCACGCCAGCGCGCTCGTGGGTTTGAGCCTCTGAACCGTCTCCAAACCAACAAAGAAAACAATTCTCCTGCACACCAACAGAATACTGCATTTCATGCTCTCTCTCCCGCTCTCTCCCTCCCTCTCTTCTCACTCTCGCTCTCCCTCTCACTCTCTGCCTTCACATGCCAGAATAGCTGTAATTCAAGGCGAGGAGAGATTTCTATTTCCTATTTTCTTTACAAATTTTCAGGCTGTGAAAAAAAAAAGGGGAGAGAGAGAGAAGGGGAAAAAAAAGAATTTAAAAAAAGCGGCGAGCATGCTGTGATGACTGCGGGGTGGGAAAAAAAAACGGCTACCTGGGATGAAGTACAGTGCCATCTCGCATCCATGGCTGCTGCTGCCTGGCTACTCTGTCTGCCTTTCCTCCCTCCGTCAAGAGATCCTCAATTCTCTCGCTCTCTCTGTCTCAGCTCTTACAGGACGGACAGGGGGAGGAAAGGGACCTCACTTCATCCTCTGAAATCGATAGTGTCTGAGAAAAAAAAGGAGAGAGAGAGAGAACTCCTCTCTTCTCTATCTACCCTCGGCTAAGAGATGAACCCGATAAAGTGAGCGTTAGCCGAACCTATCAGTGTCTCGCGTACGAGAGAGAGAGGGAGAGAGAGAGAGGCTGAGAGTGTGAGAGAGAGAGAGAGAGAGAGAGAGAGATACAGGCAGGGAGGAGGGAGAAAAGATGTAGAAAAGACAGAAAGAGAGGGAGGGAATGAGGGATAGCAAGACAGAGCAGAAGATAAGAAATATCTACATAGACGAAAAGACAGACAGGGAGACTGAATTTGGCAGCCAGGTCTTCCTGGGTCACCTGACTGTTGCTGGCCAATCTTTGGTTTGGCTGAACCGGGAGCGGGACTGTTGTGATGGGACTCTGCGGGAGGGGTGTTTTTTTTTTTTGGCGGGGGGTTGGGGGGTGGTTGGTTTAAAAGATTACAAGTATATATGCCCCCGTCCCCCCACCATGCCGCCCTCCCCAGTGTACTCTTGGGAAAGTCTTCATCCCCACATCCTATGTAACCCCCCTCCACCCCGCACAGTGCTGTTAAATCTGTCTCGCGGGTAATTACACCGACTTCGCCCCAAAGATCGCGCCTGACGGAGGTGCAGATGGGCCAAGATGGCGGACCGATGCCCTACTTTTCCCTTCCTCTCTTTAAAAAAAAAAAAAACGTTTCAAAAACCTTGCATCTTTCCGAGGTACGGCTCCGGAGTCGGGTTCGTTTTGAGCCGAAATGGCGTAAGGGGAGAAGGGAATGCAGTGGCAGGCAAGTCAATGGAGGAAAGAAGTAAAGAACCCGCATCTCTTTATGTTCGGCTCTTTCGCTCCGTGGAGACGCGGAGTAACGGTGCCACGCGGGACTCAATTTATCCGTCAAACCTGCTGCCTCTGCGCAGAGCTGCAGGCAGCGCCGTGAATTATTAATTACTATTATTAATAACACACTGGATTTCATACAGTCGAGGAGAAGAATGCAGACTATGCATCCATTCATAGAGGGACATAAGACAACCTCAAAACGAAAAAAAAAACAAGCAAAACAAAAATGGTTCATTCCATTGTGATAAAATCCCAAACGCCTCCTAAAAAAAATAATAACTTCAAATCCACAAATACCCACAGTCTAATACAGGACTGTTCTTCCTCAGTTTGGAAGCTGGCATTGTATTACTTCATACACCCCCCTCCCCCCGGGCCCCTCCTCCCCCAACCAGGCATAATCATGATCCGGCATTTGCCGAGTCAAGGAAAATCAACACCAGAGCAGGAAGGAGTTCTGCTGCACTGTCCTCGCGTGTGGGACTGTGAGTAATCGTAAGGACTGCGTCAGGGATGAGTGAGTCTGACCCAGCGGGCTCTTCGTCTCGCTCCCGTTCTGTCGCCCCCGGGTTAAGATCGTGCAGACCCAAGCTGTCCACGATGGACCGCCAAACCATCGGGGCCAAACTTATTTTGAGATTCTGTATTGAGTCTATCTATTGAGTCACAAAGACAAAACAAACACTTTGCACGATGTGGTGTCTATATTTGGATTTCAACACCATGTACAGTACCTATGTAGGTGAAAATGTGGATTTCGATCAGGAGCACGGCTAACAAATGCGTTCCCAGAACACCGTTAAAAATGTCACTCGTATTTTCCCAGGAATTTGACATAATGTTATCATGTGATTGTTCCTCAAACATTCTAAGAATGTTACATTGTTAGGTACAAGTTCTGTCAAGGTCACATGGAAACATTCCATGTAAATGAATTTCAAGGAACACAAAGAAAACTGGACACAATGTATGACCTGGAAACATTTGCCCTAACATTCTGAGAATGTTCTGGCAGCCAAAAACTGTTTGTGCAGAGAGCACACACACACACACACACACACACACACACACACAGCACAAGTAAGACTCAAAGAAGAATCAGTGTGAGTGGTTTTGTGAGATGGTGCAGGGTGAATTTATCTGTGGTGCAGTGCAGAGCTGTAAGGCTGTATCAGAGAAACCTACAACCTTAAAAACTGAGGGGAATTAAGGTGCAATCTTTACTTATTCAAACCTCCAAAAATAACAAAAAGATGAATAAAACCCCACGGCTACTCCACATGTTTTGCTTAAAAAAAAAAACATCACAGGGGCTGAGCTGTTAGCGCAGTCAGATTCACAGGCTAGCGGTGAAACCGCAGAGCTGTGAAATTGCCGGCTCTTTCATATTCCCAAGTCCTTTTCTACTTTCCAACAAGCAAGTAAACAACGGCGTTTGAGTACGACTTGTGAGGAGAGTTGGAAAATAAAACGCGTGCGGATCCATTGTCGTGTTTACGGTGAGCGGTACGCTGTATGACCTACTTTGTGCCACAAGTGGATACTTCCATCTGTACAGCCATAATTAACTCACGAGAGGCTAGCCACTAAAGCAGTTTTCACTTCACTATAAAAGTAACGGTTATATTTTGTGACTGAAAGAGCAACTCAATTCCCCTACATCATCCTACATCACTTGACATATTGGACATAGGGACTTCAAGCTTTTTGACCTCCAACGAACATTTTGGAATATCATATACAACGATAAAATATTAACATCAACCAGTATATCAGCTGTTCTTAATTTTGTTATTGACTTGTAATTGTCATTATTGTAAAATGACTGTATTAACTATCAGTATTTTCATAGATGTATGTTTAAAATTACGGAGATATTGTAGATGAGTATATTGTAAAAAAAAAAAAGTTAATTTAATAATTGTACTTTTTTTTTTTTTTACAAAACCTTCACAGGATCGTGTCATTTTTATGAAAGTGAAAATTCCCAAAATGCAGTCATCTCCAGAATTATTGGAACCCTTATTAAAGATGAGGTCGTAGGCTTTGTAAGATTAACAAAAACCAATTAAAGTCCACCTTTCTACGGTCTATATATTAAGTGAATTTGGTGTTTTGGTGAAATTCCCCTATCAACATCATAAAACCTATGTAGAACTGGACAGACTTGTCAGAACTCAGATGTAACTGCTTGCTGGCAGTTCGAATTCATCTCTTTGTAATTCCTAGCTTTTAACAAGATCGATATTTTTACTCAGGCACAATGTGAACTACATGATTGGCTTCATTTGTGGATTTATTTAGCCAATGGGAGTGCAAAGCAGCTCAGAATCCACTGGGTTCAAAAGGTAGGTGGGCAAAGGTTACTTTTGGTGAGGCAAATTTCAGGGCAAATATTCAATGTGTATAGTACACAGGTATATACGTCTATACTTCTACAGGTCTAGATCATAGCCAGGAAGCGTTAACGAGGTGTGGAAGGAGTTGCAAAACGTCCTTAGACGGTGTCTCGTCTTCCTACGCAGAAAGCGACTGCAATAAACAAGAGAAACAAATGCATAAATGGAACCAAGGGAAGGACTCAGAAAAACAAACAGACGAGAAAGAAGAAACAGGTCACACAGCTGAGAACCATCAATCATCGAGCTCCGCTATCCCAGAGTCCCGCCTCAGAGGAAAACTTCTGATGGAAATATTAAGCATTTCATCTGTCATCCAGAAACAGATTTCATTAAACCGCTCCTCTGAGTGTATGTGTGTGTATGTGTGCGCATGTCTTGTATGTTAAAAACTGTATAATACATGTATGTTTTCCCCTTGATTTCCCTTTGGAACATAATTAAATAATAGAACGACTTTTGACATGTTTTTTTTTTGTTCTGAGAGTAAAACACATCGCAGTTCCTCTCACAGAAGTGTGATGGTTTGTCATACAGAGAATATATCCGAGACTGTCCCCCAGACAGGCTCGAGTATAATTTGGCTTTAAATGACAAGGCCAGTCTATTTGGCGAAACGGGCGATGAAAATGCGTTTAAAGTATAAAGCTCGACGCGGGGTCCTTTGAAAGGGGGAGGTTTAATAACGCTTAAATTTATATTTCGCTCCGGTTCGGGCATGCTCTATTCAAAGAGACAAACGGTGGAAAATCTCTTCTACAGCAGTGCTCTCTGATAAATGAAATGACGATCGGTAGCTGCCTAAATGCCAAGGCTGATTTGCACAGAGTCGGTGCTGTAACCATGCTTCTGCAAAGACCCACCTCCATGTTTCACAAGATGGCACCCGAATGGCTGTTTGAGACGGGCTTTGATTCCTTTATGATTCACCATTCATAATAGATTTAAGAGAAATTATTTGGGTGACAGCTGATGTTGCCAACCTGTGACTGTAAGTAAGACAGACTTTTAACTGTGAGTTGAAGTTGACTAAAAGGTGATTGGCTATGCCAGAGTGAGGCTGAACTCTCTGTCTTTCCTGGTAATGACATCACCGATGGCCCGCCCTCTTTCCTGTTCATGACACCGCAGACAACCTGCCCTGTCTCCTATCAATGCCATCACTGACAGACCCATAAATATGACATCACTTTGTCTCTGAACCGCGTTCAGAAAATTCTCAACTTCACTGTTACATCCTACATCCTCCCTTCTAATCTATTCTACACCCTTTTCTCCAAACTGTCAGTAATGAGAAGCGGAAAATAATAATTATGTGGAATAATGAGCCTGGAAGACACACTACATTTACATTCAGTCAATTTGTAGATCTTATCTAGTGCCACTCACACTGTAAATACTTTACACACTGTCCATTTATGCAGCTGAACCTTTACTGAAACAATTCAGTTTTGAAGTACCTTACTTAAGACTACACTGACAGTGCTTCATCTGAGAATTGAACCCGTAATCTCTGAGTTATAAGACCAACTGCCTACCCATTGTACCACACGACCATAGACATTACACTCCACCCAGGCCAGGCAGAACACCTTTAGCTTGGATGGCTTTAACCTGCAGAGCATCCTGGGATAGCTCCAGCACATCTAGGACTACGGTCACATCGTCAATCTGAATGTGACCTTGGCTGCACTTCATTCAGACTCCACCGTCTGGCCGAGGAAACTGATGTAACAAAAAAGAAACCGGGGAACCTTATACGACCGACCTAAGCCAGGAGGGCAGGACATAAATCTCACAGTAATCCACACAGCCGTGTTCTGAGAGAGCCCGGACAGACTCACGGCTTCATTATGGCTTCTGCAAAGCCGCTGCTTCCTTTATACTCAGTCCAATAACGGACAAGTCCATGCTCGAGAAAAACTGCACGACTAAAGCCTCTTTATGGGAACACTGTGGTCAATTCAACCGACTATTATCCTTTCATAAGACAACAGCATCCTTTAAAAGTGAGAAAATAAAACAAAACTTTAATTTAGAAGGTGAGCACTCTCCACTTGTCTGCAGTAGGAACATTGGCACTGAGGACTGGACTTGGTGAATTGCTGTCCTATCGAATTGGTTTTGCCATCCCATCTCACTATGTGCAACCGAGGGAAAGACAAGTTCAAGAAAGAGAGAACCATATTACAATGTTACCAGTGGTTAAATTGGGTTTTGTAAGGTGGGGTAGGGCTTTGTTGACATATTGCTATCAATGGTCAACGTCTTTCAAAGCATCTTTGCATGTTAGCATGCGTGCACGTGTGCGTTCGTTGACGTCTGAAAATTGATACCAGTAACCTATAAAGCTCGTTGTTAAAATTGGTTTGGGTGTAGAATTTGCCTCAGATATCTCTCTTTGTAGCCTAGAGAATTACTCATCAATACCCATATGCTACTATGTTTCCTGGGAGATTAAAAAAATACAAGTGTGACATGATGATATGATACCGAAGGAGACGGGGCTCAGCTACGGCAGGGTGCGATTTGGACGTGAGGGGGCGGAGCCCTGACTGTTACATCTATGACCTCATTACATAACTGGTCTCTTACAGTCTGGTATATTCCAAGAAACTGAGCAGGGATTTGTCAGGAGAGTTACAACACTTTTTCCTTTTGATTTTACCCAATTTTCTTTCCATTTGTTCCCAACCTGTGACCACTAGAGAGCGAAGAGACCAGCAGAGCAAGCCGGTAAACCCCTAATCATTCCCCAGCCGGGCTAGGCAAATGCAGACCGTTAGCCAGAGAGAGCAACGGCACGACTAGAGCTCAACCCCTAATCGCAGGATTGACGCTTTGATTATCAGCATCTTTTCAACATGTGGCCAAAATTCTCTCTCGTGATTTGCTGCCATTGTATTCAGCTGAGGTCGAAGCTACACAACATGAAAAACGGCTCGGTAGTCAACTCCCTCTCCCTCGCAGGAAGACTACATTGTTCCAGCCAAAACAAAATATAATTTTTATGACTAATGGCTGTATAATTAAACATGTATTAAAGTCCTTCATCAATGCCCTGGAAATTGTTTTCATTGATTTTTTTTTTGGGTCGTGAGGCAAAGAAATGTTTATTGGGAGATTACTGGCCACCAAATTAGTCACATCAGTTATAGAAGACAATTGTGTATCGCGTGAATATTAGAGAATTGTTTATCATTTGGAAAGAACAGCTCAGCCTGTGTTGTAAGTAAAGATTACAGATCTTTTTGTGCTTCAAATTGTGCTTCAGTTGAACGGCTTGTCAAGCTGAAGCAGTAGCTCTTGGTGGAGACTCACACCCTACATTTTAATCAAATCCTGACTTGGTTACACACAACTGGCCACATTTTTTCATTGTGTTTATATGTGAATTCAAAGCAATTCCAGACAAATGAAATGTCCGTTTGACCATCTTCAAAGTTAGATGTACCAGCGTGAATTCCGATAAACACATTGAAAGGCGTTTAATATGATTAATCTGAATTGTTGCATCCCAATTTAAGGGATATGCTACTATCCAATGAGAAGACACCTGTTTACAGAGAAAATGAAATGTCATAAACATTTAGAGGAAGGAAATCCACACCTTCCGGGATATTCATACTGTCGCTCAAAGGTCTGAAATACAACAACTAAAGACAGCACATTTCGTCTTGCTTGAGATTATTATCAGTCTTAATCGGTAAATCTATAAGTATTGCTTCAGTCTGTATCGTAAATCTTTGTAAATCAAAATATTCCCCACAAGCTATCAGATATTATCTGCAACACATTGTATTTTTTAATTTCCCATAAAAAGCCAATAAACCAGCTAATTCTTACAGCATTGGAGTGCTTTCCGTATGCTCTCTTTGTCTCACTGCACAGACTGGCAGTTAAACACAGAAGGGGGTGCCAGGTGTGGCTTTGTGTGAGAAACGGGAGGAGCAGGGTAAGAGAGGGAGCGGGAGGGGATAGGGGTGTGGGGGAGGAGGGGTTACATGTTGTGGAGATGGAGGGGTTTGGGGTTGTGGTGGGGGATGGGGGGGGGGGGGGGGGGGGGGGGAGGGGGGGGGGGGGGGGGGGGGGGGGGGGGGGGGGGGGGGGGGGGGGGGGGGGGGGGGGGGAGGGGGGGGGGGGGGGGGGGGGGGGTGGGGGGGGGGGGGTACGGTGTTGTGGAGGGGTATTTGAGAGAGGGAGAGGGGTGTGTGAGAGAAAGTGAGGGATGTAAGAGAGAGGAAGGGATGGGTTGTGGGGGGAGGGGCTAGGGGGGTGTGAGAGAAAGGGGGAAGTGTGTGGTGGAGGGACAGACATTGGGGAGAGGTGTATGTGAGAGTACATGAGAGGGGGAGGGGTGTGTGGAGACTGCTGAGGTGGTGTGAGAGAGGGGGGAGGTCAGGTGACAGGAAGATTGGGGATGGGAATTTACTCTGGCGAGAGCAGAAATTGCCTAGCCGAATTACATAGGGGTACACAGAAGTAAAGAGCAAGCACCAAGCCATAAACCAAAGCAATCCTACCCTCTGAAAACCAGACATTCCACACGCCCACAATCTGAGGATATTACTATGTGATGATGTCCAGAAAGAAATGGTGAAGTTCAGCTTTAACTTTCCAAATGAAATAGAACAAAACTTAAAATCTCTTGGAGGAACTTCTGAAAAAGTCACCATTATAAACATAACTTCTTTGTTTATGTCTACGCCTATTTGATAACATCACCACAATCAGCTCCACTTCTATTATTGTCCATAATATATGAATCTAAATTCTGTGTCTGTTTGCGTGAATAAGTCTTTGTTCTCCATCTTGGTATGTTTGGCTGTTGCTGTGTGTGTGTGTGTGTGTGTACATGAGCATGCATTCATATAAATCTTCAGTGAATTATGTGAGCTATTGTGTGTGTGTTCTGTTTGTTGCATGTGTATGTAATGTGAGTGTGTATAAATGTGTGTGTGCATGTCTGCATAGAAATCCCTTGTAGTATACCTACCCAAAAGGACAGAGAGGAGTTTCAGGAGTAGCGCTGTTACAGAGACGCATGAAGGAACGCAAATGATGAGAAACAGCACCCCCCCCCCCCCCCACCCCCCCCCCCCCCCCCCCCCGACGTCTGGATAACAGCGCCCTGACACTTATCTCTGTCCTGTATCAGCTCAGAGGTTCAGCCTGACAGACACGGTGGCACTGAAACTCTGAACCTCCACTCAGCCTGTCTGAGACGGCCTTCGGCGAGCAGGTGCGCCCTGGCGGTCTCTCATTAAGTCTGATGTGCTGGATCGGTCAGCTCGGAGAGAGAGGGAGAGAGAGAGATTGTTCTGACAGTTATCTGACAGTTATCTCACAGGAAACAGGAGATTCCTGTTTCCTGTAAGGACAGGTACGAAGCAAGGCACCTTAATCTCAACCTTTAACTCTGTCCCGTCTACGATTTCACCCTCTCTCTCACCCTGTTCCTGTGTGGACATTTAAGCGGCACAAGCGCAGTCTCTACACTACGTACATGTTCTGATCTTATGGTATTACCCAGCAAACATTTGATCTTTATTAACTGTGCACATACTGTATTTGAGAGCTTACAGTACATGTGTGTGGTTTCTCTTTGTGCATTGATCGTGTGGGGTTATGGTACACATGTGTGGTTTCTCTTTGTGCATTGATCTACAGGGTTTATTGGCAAAAATGTGTAGTCTCCCTTTCTAATGGCCTGTCAAAGCTTTGCCCACAGGCTATAACCTCAACACCTGTCACACCAATTACCTCCACATCTGTCACACGAATAACCCCTACACCTGTCACATCAATGACCCCACACCTCTCAAACCTACAACCCCTCCACCTGCCACACCAATAACACTCACGCCTGTCACATCCGTAACCCCCAAAACGGTGATAGCACTGCCCTCCAAAGGTGCGTTCTTCCGTGTTTTGTTCCGTAGCTATGCTTTGTCATCGCATGCTCTCCCTTTCATTCGCTGGTGTCAGCGGTCCATGATGCAACACCCACATGACGGCGTGCAATTACGCGCAACTTTGACTCTTTCACTTATTCGCTTGTTCTCGGGCCTGAACTTCATCTGAACGCCCCTATTTTTACTGCGCTTTTGAAAAGTTCAGAATTGCCAGCGGGTTTTCCGGCACGGCTCAGACTCCACCAGCACCTGTACTGTCAAAAATGGAAACGGCAGTGTAATGGGAAATTGGGGGGAAAAAAAAGATCACTGGTCCTCTGTGTTTCCGCTGACAAAACAGAGCAAGTTAGTTCGGGAAGGGCTCTTTAATGTTCTCACCTGTTTTTCTGCTCTCCATTAGTCATGCCTGTGACATCAGAACAGCTACTTCTGATTGGCTACACAATCCACAGTGTTCCTCACACATTAATTCGGTCCATGCAACCCATGCAAAGTGCATTCTCAATGCCCTAACTCATTAAATAAAGATAAAGTGGACATATTTTAAATAAAACATAAAATGAGATCATTTTTTAAGAACAAAAAGCCATTTTTATGTTTAATTAATCTTTTATGACATGAAAGTGCCTGGATTCAAGCAGTAGTGCGGGTAAGAGCAGTGGGAGGAGTCAGGCCGCAGGACTTTTGTAATCCTTAACCAATCCTGTGGCTGGTAATTGCCGATGTCATCGCTGCATGCTCGGCACCTCCAGGCTACATCAGCCCTCATGTCACAGAGAGAGAGAGAGAAAAAAAGGGTGGCAGTGTTGCACTGTATTAGCACCGAATGGAGTGACTCTGTCAGCAGCACTGGTTTACAGCTTGACTGACACTTCATTACAGGAGGGCCGGTGTGACTCCCCTGCCTCCTCTGACTGACAAGATGACAAGAGACGCTGAACGGGGGAACCTCGGGGCATGGGATAAGCCCTCCTTATTCACAGGGGCTTGGCCAGGACGACCAGCCACCCTTCCCCCACGCCCCTCCGGTCACAGCCATGGCTACATCCCTGGGCTGATGGCCGTGCCCTAAACTTTGACAATATATGTGGACGGGCAGAGTGTATCAAAACCAACTGGTAAATCACTGATGTGATCAGAAACTGGATGGTGTTCGTCATCTCCTAAGGGACAGAAGTGGGTACAAAGCAGCGCGACTCCTTGTGGTCACTGAATACCCATGTATTATATGTGCATTTTTAGTGAAGTGTTATACGGTTAGTGAATACCCATGTAATGTAAGTGCCTGGTTAGCAACGTGTTGTGTGGTTCGCGGATACATATCCGCTGGAAGTACAGTGTTAGCCACGTGCTGTGCAGTTACTGAATACTCATATACGGGAAGTGTGCCGTTAGCCGCAATTGTATAAACAGTTGAATGGAGGAGAGACTCACAGGTGAGAAGAGAGGTCACAGGGAAGTCACAGTGCCAGCAGCCCCTTCTGTCACTGCATCGCATTCAAGAGGTGAGGGGTTCTAACAGTTACGACTGAGACCTGAATCATTTACTCACACTCAGGACATTAAGACTCACACCTGAATCATTACGACTGAGACCTGAATCATTTACTCATGTTCAGGACATTAAGACTCACACCTGAATCATTATGACTGAGACCTGAATCATTTACTCATACTCAGGACATTAAGACTAACACCTGAATCATTATGACTAAGAGCTGAATCAGTATGACTGAGACCTGAATCATTATGACTCAGAGCTGAATCATTATGACTGAGACCTGAATCATTTACTCATACTCAGGACATTAAGACTAACACCTGAATCATTATGACTAAGAGCTGAATCAGTATGACTGAGACCTGAATCATTATGACTAAGAGCTGAATCAGTATGACTGAGACCTGAATCATTATGACTAAGAGCTGAATCAGTATGAGAGAGACCTGAATCATTATGACTAAGAGCTGAATCAGTATGACTGAGACCTGAATCCTTATGACTGGAGCTGAATAATTTACTCATACTCAGGTCATTAAGACTCACACCTGAATCATTATGACCCAGAGATCAATCAGTATGACTGAGACCTGAATCCTTATGACTGGAGCTGAATAATTTACTCATACTCAGGTCATTAAGACTCACACCTGAATCATTATGACCCAGAGATCAATCAGTATGACTGAGACCTGAATCCTTATGACTGGAGCTGAATCATTTACTCACACTCAGGACATTAAGACTCACACCTGAATCATTATGACTGAGACCTGAATCATTTACTCATACTCAGGACATTAAGACTAACACCTGAATCATTATGACTAAGAGCTGAATCAGTATGACTGAGACCTGAATCATTATGACTAAGAGCTGAATCAGTATGACTGAGACCTGAATCATTATGACTAAGAGTTGAATCAGTATGAGAGAGACCTGAATCATTATGACTAAGAGCTGAATCAGTATGACTGAGACCTGAATCCTTATGACTGGAGCTGAATAATTTACTCATACTCAGGTCATTAAGACTCACACCTGAATCATTATGACCCAGAGATCAATCAGTATGACTGAGACCTGAATCCTTATGACTGGAGCTGAATAATTTACTCATACTCAGGTCATTAAGACTCACACCTGAATCATTATGACCCAGAGATCAATCAGTAAGACTGTGACCTGAATCAATATGACTGAGATCTGAATCATTATGACTGAGATCTGAATCATTATGACTGAGAGCTGAATCATTATGACTGAGACCTGAATCAGTATGACCGAGAGCTGAATCATTATGACTGAGATCTGAACCATTATGACTGAGATCTGAATCATTATGACTGAGACCTAAATCACTACGACTGGGAGCTGAATTATTACGACTGAGAGCTGAATCATTAAGATTGTGACCTGGATCATTGTGACCGAGACCTGTATCTGTTTCCAATTA
Source organism: Albula glossodonta (assembly GCA_019788955.1). Taxonomy (NCBI): domain Eukaryota; kingdom Metazoa; phylum Chordata; class Actinopteri; order Albuliformes; family Albulidae; genus Albula; species Albula glossodonta. Next base: position 98,626 of record JAFBMS010000229.1, read on the forward strand.
TCAAGGACACAGAGTTTACATCAGTGTATCCAGTCCTTAAACTGCCATTTCACACTGCCCCATAAAGTAGGAGAAAGGCGGCTAGCGTGTTTCACAGAAAAGGTGTGGTGTCCGTGCAGGAATAATGGGAAAGGAAAATTCAAGATTGCCGTGGCAACACAGCGGAAGTCACCAGGGTAGACAGCTGAAAATAAAAAGAGACACGCTCAGACTGCGCTTGTCTGTGTGGAGAGACATGTCCAGACTGCTCCAGTCTGTGGCCAGAGAGACATTTCCAAATGGAAAACTTTACAGTTATAAAAGCCGTATATTATTTTAAAAATAGAAGAAAAAAAAAACCTCATACATTAGACTGAGAACTCATACTGCTGTTCCCATGGCAACAGTGACAGTTTCTTTCCGAGTGCCCTAGAAGAAATTTCTTTGTCTCTAAAAGTTTCTCGATTCACAGTCAAGGCCATTCTGTATGGTGCAGCATTTCTTTGAAGACTACAAAACACAACGGAATGAAGGCTGGACTTTGGACATGATAAGGGTGGGTACATCTTCAGTTGAGCTATTATCACCGCAATTTCATCGCCATCATCACCCAAAACCGGTATGCAGTATCAGGATCACACAGCGCATGCTATTATCGGTCTGCACGTCCCGTTGCTTTTAGCGAAGCGCTGAAACTGCAAGTTAGACGGCCATATTCACACCTCATGCCACCGTCCCCGTGGAAACCTCAGGAAAATCTCATGCAACTGTCCCTATGGAAACCCCATGAACAGATGTGTGAATCCAGACATTTCCTGTGCCGGGGGGGGGTTCAGGTGGTTTCTCCTGGGCTTCAGAACAGGGCCGATGCCAGCTCTCATTACTGCCAGCTGCTACAGTAACCCGGAGGAATCAAAATGGAGCTTTAAACATGATGCTTAAGGCAGATATAACAGGCTGGAGATGTCGCAGCAGCTCAAACACTAGGGTTAATTTTGTCATATACACTAAATCCAACCTTTTCAACTCAACGCACCTCCATCGTCCCAATTAAGTTTTCCGTAGATGGAAGTGTCATTCGAACCTTTGAGAGAGAGAGAAGTATGGTAACTGTGCCATGTATTTATATGCCTTCCAGCCGAATGGACACACGTCTGGTTCAGCTCCGCCTTAGCGAGGCTCTGTCCAGCTCAGATTAGCAGGGAAGCGCCGTTAGCAGTGGATAAGCTGCAGCAGCGCCTCCACCAGTTACCGTTTAGAGTCTGGTAACTGTAATGGGTCCGGAAAGTACTGTGTGCGAGCGAGCAGCAAGCGCTTTCTCCTGTCAGAGCTCATCTCTGGATCTGAGGAGGCTGTCACGTTACGCGGCCGCCGCCCGCCCGCCCCCCTCCCTCTTCCCGCCCATTCCGCATTTCTCCTCAAACCCTGCCCGTAAGTCAAGCTGTAGGGCTCAACGTGCCCCCCCTCTCCCCATCCACTTTCCAAATCCCCTGCTTTCTTTCCCTCTCTTTCCTTTTCTTTTCTTCCCCCCCCCCTTCGCATAAACACCCCGAGGGAATAATGCACTTCATGCAAACTGCTCTAAAGCAATAAGCTTCCAATTCAAGAGCAGCTTTTCAAAGAGCACTGTGAAAATAACTAACCCGTGCGCACACACACTGATGCACATTCACACATGCGCACCTACGCACCAACACACACACTCATATGCACCTATACACATACAGACGCGTACACGCATAGACATGTTCACATACACACAAATAAACACACACATACACAGAGACACTCAATCACACATATTTAAACACGTAAACACACAAACACACACACACAAACACATGCACACACTCACAAACTCTCACACATACACACACAAACTCTCTCTCTCACACACACACACACACACACACACACCTCCTCTTAATGTCAGGCATTATTTCCATTGTTAAAAGAGGGAAGGCATAAGGTTTAGAGGGTGACCTTGAACAGTGTAATACGAACACACTTAGGGAGAGAGAGGAAGAGAGAGAGAGATAACAAAAGAGCGAGAAGAGGCCAGCCCTCCTTCAATCTCAGTTCCCTCATCCACAACAAGTTCCTTATAATCACCATTCCATCGTATTCAGGTCATGTCTTAAACTAAGCCCAGCACATACAGCGTGCCTCATAATCACAGTGGATATGGAGGAACAGCATTCCCGGCCGCTTCCAGGATTAGTAAAACAGAGCTTGAGACAGCCCATGACGAGTTTACGGATCTCCTTTCCCGATAAACTGCCACTTGGGTCTGGTTTCGCTCAGATACAGTGGCAGTAAGTATGAAATAGGATATTATTAGGCATGAGAAGATGCCATTTTGGCTCAGAATGTTAGCGACAGGATAATATCAAAGGTCACTGCCTTTGAGGTGACCTTTAGTTCTATCTTGTCGCCACGGTTACAAGTCAAATGACAGCTTTGATATGAAAAACGAAAACAATAAGAAAAACAACAAAAGGATATCCAATCATAAGGCAGCTGGGGAACATTCGATTGGACTTACCTGCATCTGAAAATGTCACCCGGGAAAGTGAAATAAAAAAAAAAATAAACAAAAGCATTACAAAGCAATTTCAAGGAGGAATTTAAAAATAAAATGAGGATGAAGATCGGAGAGAACAAAAGGAAGATTCAGGGTGACGTCTCACATTGAAGGGTCCCAAATGGCCACCCTGCGACACTACAAACTTACCTTGCTACAGCTACCTTGTATTCATACTCAAGCATTTGACATTCATTGGGCAATAAACATTTAGAAATGAAAGCAATGAAAAAGACAACCTTCCATTCTTTTTTTGTACACCAAAAGCCAAAGACATATTTTGTTAAAGCACCTCAGATATAACATGGATGTAAAAGAGGAAGCAGACTCTCTAACAATGCATTTCACCCGTCCCTTCACTCCAGCCATGTTAAGAGTCACCAGTCTTTTAACTCTATCCACACAAAGATTCATCCATCCTTTCACTCTAAACATGTTAAGATTCACCCATCCTTTAACTCTACTCACACAAAGATTCACCCATCCTTTAAGTCTACCCACACAAAGATTCACCCATCCTTTAACTCTACTCACACAAAGATTCACCCATCCTTTAACTCTACCCACACAAAGATTCACCCATCCTTTAACTCTATCCACACAAAGATTCACCCATCCTTTAACTCTACCCACACAAAGATTCACCCATCCCTTAACTCTTCCCACACAAAGATTCACCCATCCTTTAACTCTACCCACACAAAGATTCACCCATCCTTTAACTCTATCCATACAAAGATTCACCCATCCCTTAACTCTACCCACACAAAGAATCACCCATCCCTTAACTCTACCCACACAAAGATTCACCCACCCCTAAACTCTACCCACACAAAGAATCACCCATCCCTTAACTCTATCCACACAAAGATTCACCCATCCCTTAACTCTACCCACACAAAGACTCACCCATCCTTTAACTCTACCCACACAAAGATTCACCCGTACAACATCCATCACACTCAGACTGCAGGTAGACTGAACCAGGTCAGGAGACAGTATGGTTTTGCCACCAGGGGTTGTGATTGATTTGAAGATTGTAGGGGGAGGGGAATCGGATTTTGGAGGCCATCTGACCTGCTGAGGTTCCCGCGGCCCGGGCTGCTTGGGTCGGCGGTTGGAGGCCGTCGTCGTGGTGATCTCGGTGAAAGAGGTGGAGGTCTCGGACCGGTTGGCCGTAGCGCTGGAATGGGGGGTGATGGAGGAGGGGGGGTCGCCCACCAGGCGGACGCTGCCCTCCACCCTGACGTTGGGGTCCCCCTCCACTGCCATGTTAAGCACCTTCAGCCCGTTGTAGTAGAGGCCAGACAGCTGGCCCTGGAAGGGACGACTCTGATCCTTGCCCCCGATTTTAATGGTGGTTTGACTGTTGAAGATAGTGAGCTGGCGGCCTGCGGGAGACAACGTTACACAGAGACAGGGCGTTGAACCTTTCCCCCGCCATGCGCTGCACAGAGAAGCCCGGGGCCAGAATAATCACGTTACGGACAGCGAGAGTGCGAGAGAGCGCGATTATTCTCCCGCTGGCCAAAACAGGGCGATAAATTAGCCACGGTCGCCGTCGCTGTCACCGCGCTAACGGCAGCAGTGCTAATTTATCACTTTGTCAATGATGGGATGCCAATGAAATGCAGATTAAATGGAAAAAATATAAACGTGTACTACAGAGTAGTCGATGCAGCTTTGCTAAAAGGACAATCAAATCCACTTCAAAATGAAAAAAATAAAAACAGTCAGGAAAATAAATGTATACACTTGTTCAGTGCTAATTGAATACAAGAAAGTATACATGAAACTAATTAACATTTTTGACTTAAGGGTAATTGTTTTCAATGATTTAATGGGATATATTTTATGGAATACCATCCCGGACATAGCTGATGCAAAACACTTGCATAAATTATATAACTTTATAAATTTAATAACCTCTTATGGCAGCAACCATTAAAGGACACCTTTGTTTTATGTGTGTGTGTGTTTACATGTCTACTGTGCACTGTAATTTAAAACATGTCCACTAGCTGTCCAATAAATGTAATTGTAATACTCCATTAGCAAAAGCATGAATTAACCCAGTGATTACAAAGCTAATGTTTCATTAATTTGATCATATCTAGTGAGAGAACATGTTCATGTGACACTATTTCATAAATCTGACATGTCTATGTATGCCATATGAGTGGCTCGTTCTCTTCTGTAGGCAGCATGTTTTGGTACTGAGAGCAAAGAACTGATTGGTTCACACAACATGGAGATTAAACACATGCTGTAGCTCCACCCATTATGGGGTTTGTGAAGCCTCATCCCCCTGTCATTGTGTGTGTGTGTGTATGTATGTTAATATGTATGCCTTTATTTATTCATTTACGTTTCATGTATCTTTCAAATGTACTTCTCCGTGGTTCTCTGTAAATTCAATACTCTATGGTAATGTTTTCCTGATCTTAAATGATAAAAAGTATAAATTTGTGTATCACCCAGTAATCAATGTGCAAATCGTACACAGTTGAGGTGATTCAGTTCAGCGCTAAGCTTTGACCTTAAACATTGCGCTGCGGTTTGATTGATTTTCTCCGAAAGGAAGGCAGGCTGACAGGAGTAGGTGGCGTGCTGAGAATGTTAAACGTATGACTCACTCGTATAAGTGGGTCAGTTCGGTCTGCTCCAGTAATCATTGCATGCATTTCTGATTGCCTTTCAGCAAGGACGGAAAGAATCGAAGGAGTGATTCATATGCAAAGATGACTTGATTAATGCAGCACAAGACAAATGATTCAATCATGGCATTAAATCCATAAAAATGTAACATTAAATAGCAAACCTTAAAAATATTGTTTTTTTTTTTTTTTTTTTCATTGGCGATACAGAAAAAATTCATTTTTTTTAAGCATACAAGTCATAAAACATGCACCAAAATCTGTGTTTTAATTAAAAAAGAAAAGGTTTTCTTTTCCTTCAGTATATTTGCAATATTTGTTAAAGGGACTCCACTTTGTTTGCCAAATTATATTGCACTCTATTTATAACTGTTAAGAATTTTAACTGCGTTTTTCAATAATTCATAATAAAAGCACATAACATCACAGATATATACGTAGATGTACAAATGTATATATAGTGTGCCATAAACAAGAAAATAATTGCTGCTTGGACATTTTAAAATTGACCATTTAGAGGTTTACAGAAGGAAATACATCACTAAAATCATTTATGAATATTTTTGTTACCAGTTCTAATATTACTTCAGAAGACTGAGTTAAGATTTATTTTTTCAGTCCCTTTAACCTGAGGTTAACAGGAAATACTACACAAATAGCACTTATAAATAGATGAACACACTATTACACAGTATACAAATATTTCAAAACTACATTTTGATTTTTTTTTTTTTTTTTTTTACTTTTCTTTTATTTGTTATTACAGGGAATTTATATATTTTTTGAAGTTTATTGGAGGAACAAACTATTACTTGGTTATGTTCAAATTATTTTTATTTGAAGTTTTAATCAATGTTTTTTTACCTTTGTCGAGTAGCCATTCGTCAACTACTCGACCAATCCGATATGGGATTCGCTGTCTAGCAATCGCCAGGCGTTCGTTATCATTGTTGCCTTTAAAGTTTAAAGAGACATTTCATTGGTTAAAATCTGTAAGGTCAAAGGTTAAATGTTAATACTTAATGCTTGAGCTATAACAACTGCCACAAGAGTGTTTTTGTAAGTTTTGGAAGTTTAAAAAACAAAGCTACCTAAAACATTTCATTGATCAAAACTTTCACTCAATCATTTAATTTTTTAAAATTATTTTAGAAAACAAATTATTCCTACATTAATTGAGAATTAGAATGTTGAATCTTCATCTAGGTTAAACAAAGAAAGGACAAAAAGAAAAAGATAACCTATAAAGTTAAGCTATAAACCAAGCCAAACCACAAGTTTAAACATATCAATGTCATAGCTTTGCAAAATAATATTCATTACATTTTTCTTTTTTCTTTGGTTTTCTTTTTTTGGCCTTTTTTATCTAGTTATACATTCCTCATATATAACATCTTTTTAAATTTAATGTTTGACACAACACATTCACCCAGTTATTGTTTTAGAATAAATAAAAAACAAACAAATAAAAACATTAATAAATAAATATAGCATATCACATTTATAACTTATTATCTATCATCTTTACACAGCTACTGTATAACATTCTACTTGTCAGGCTATAATAAGGCAATAGAGAGTTAAGGAAATAATGCCCAAAAGTCAAGACAGGAAATTAAACAGAAACTTAGGTACAGAGGACCAAATCCAGACCTGTAATTACATACATTTGAGAGCACTTTGGCTTTACTCAGACCCCTGCTTAAGTGATTGAGGTGCCTATGGACTGAAATGGATGGGACAACAAGATAAGCAGAAAAAAATACAAATTATCCCTGTTAGAACCCAATATCAAGATGGCTGATTTTTGTCACAGTAGGGTTAGGGTCAGCATGGCAACCCAAAGAAAAATAATTTTAAATCTGGGTCTGCTCATTTCTTTTCAAAAATATATGGATAGCAATTATGAGAGAAATATTATCAATCTCATCTATCTGCAGATGTTCAGTTTGCTATGCTATGTTTCAGAAGTCAATAAGTTGAAGCACCAGATCGTGTTACAACTTGTAAACTTGGATATCATCAAAGCCTGAATCAACCACTTGTTTTTACCTTTGGGTCAGCCGTTCTTAGTGGTAGATTGGTCCCGTTTGAGTTGCTTAAATGTACCCTTCGTCTGAACTCAGTGAAATAATCACTCGCCCTTATTCTGGAAAACTCCACCCAAAACATACCCTAACACCTGCATGGTCTGGATTGATATTGAAGTGATAGACCCTTCGAAGCCTGATTTTTAAATATACCCCAACAACAGTGCTTCCACATTTTATTTATAAACTCTCGGAAGCTCAGTTTTCCGGTGTGGCATGGATCTGTATGAAAGTAACAGATCCTCTGAAGTCTGGTTTTTGGTTTCTAAAAAAAATACACTTCAGTGGCACATAACTCAGGTCTGGATTTGGCCAACATTGAGTCTGTATTTAGTCAACATCATTAACTCTGACTCACAGTCACTGCTATGGTATTTATATATATATATACATACATATGTACATATATACATATATTCAACAAAATTTTTCATCATAAAACAAAAAGATTCATGAATCACCAAAATCAAGTTGCTAAACTATCTGTGAAAAAATATTAAAGTAACACCTTTTTAACACGTTTATGAATCGTTCATATCTGTGAAAGGCAGGCTGAACCCTGGCCAGAATGCTACAGGATGGACCAGCAAAGGCTCTGACAGAAGCTTCTGGAACAAACATATGAATATTTATATACTAAAAAAAAGTCTTTAACTGAGGGGCAACCTCAACACGTTCTCCCATAGTTTATCCTCTTTCTGCTCTTCAAATATTTTAATTCCCGCGAATATGAGCGTCACGTTCATAACAGCATCAACATAATTACAACTTAACATCTCACTAAGCGGAACGCAGAACCCCCCCCCACCCCCCAGTTTAATTACAGAGCACATCTCCCCTGGTGTGCGCGTCATGCACTGTTTCAGTTAAAAGCTGCTTCTCTCCTCTCAGAACCATAAACATTTTTATTACAGAAAACACCCACGATTGTGGGTGTATACTATTGATGTATAGGGATACTCCAAAAACAGGAATGTACGTTTGTTTTAGCTATACTGTAAATATGTACTGTACCTACAATACTGGCAGAGGGTGAACATGACTGAAGTGTGTATATAGAAGACTCAAATTTCCTTGAAAAATGATTCCTCGTTTCTGAATGTGATGTCTCATTATTTCATGTATGGGCATGTATCCATGGTGATGACTGAAACGGCATAATTTATGAATGGTTCATTATTATTATCCTTACTATTTGTAGAAGTAGTAGAGGAAGCACAAGTAGTCGTACCATGATGATTCTTATGATTATTATTACTGTTAATATTATCATTATTATTGTTATTATTATCGTTATGATTATTATTATTATAGACCAATTAATGCTTCATTGAGCCCCCTTTCACTGTGTACCCAGCGCTGACAGCCTTACTGCCCCTTCATTGAAGCCCATCGTTTTGAGCTGAGTGTGTCTTCAGACAGAAAGATCTTATCTTCTCCACACTGCAAAGATCCGTGTACAGCTCCTGAAAGAGGTCAGGTGAGTGTTTTGGACATCATGAAGAGGAATCAGACTCTGAGTCCAGCAGCATGTGAAGAAGGGGGGGTGGGGGGTGGGGCGGTGGCGTTGGCAAGGGGGGCGAGATGCGGACTACACAGTTTTTCAATCATATCTCTAAGGCAGAGGGAGCAGACGGAGAGTCGGAGAGCCCCGATACTCTTTTCTTTGACCGTGAGGCGCCTCAATCACCTGAGAGTCACTCAGGCGATCTGATCGGAGATGGACGAGCCCGAAAGAGATGGGGGCAGGAAGGTAACGCGAAATATCACAACCCGCCCACCCACACTCAGAGAGAGAGAGAGATTAAGACATGTATGTGTGTACGTGTGTGTGTGTGTGTATATATCTATATTATATATATATATATATTACAGTATCACACATTCATTAATTACTTAATTACTTCATAATTACATTTTTAAAACATGACATAATTACATAAAATTGGTCATGTTTCTTATTTTGTTGATACTAGCTTTATAGTTAATTTAGAGAACATGCAGAAGTTTGCTTTGGCATTACGAAGCTCAATTCAGTTTCAATTGGAGACAGAGAGAGAGAGAGAGATTGAGAGAGAGAAAGAGAGAGAGGGATAGAGATGGAGTGAGAGCGAGAGAAGCACCTCCTGGCCTCACACTACTTGAGAATAAGATTTTGACAGTCACATTTTGGCTCTTGGCCGTATGGTGATAAACTTCTCCCTGCTGTCAGCCACAGGGGAGAGAGTTACAGCAGAAACTGGGTCTGCTGGAACAATGCTGACAGAACTAGGCCCTGGCAAGAAATGTAAAAAAAAAAAAAAAAAAAAAAAAGACAATGATTAAATTTTTTCAAAAAGAGGACCAAGTCTCAGGTAAACGGATAAACTTTCTTTAATTACCATTTTAATATTTATCGGAGACAGTCCAATCAATTAACCGTATTGAAAATCTGCCAATATGTACTTGTAATTCTTTCCAAATATATGGAAATACCCTCCCCATTATCAATAGTTGATATTGGCAGTATAATAAGTATCAGGCCACAAATACTTTCATCATACTTTAGTGATTTGCCTGTAAAGAATTTATTGTATGCTTTAGTTGTATCTACAAATGTACTTTCTGCCAATAAGGAAACCTGAGAGAGAGAGAGAGAGAGAGAGGGATTTTTTATTCTGTTTTTATGCAGTTTTTCCATACATGTGTGAGTGTGAGAGATCAGAACTGCCGCAGGCTGCACTCTCCCTGTATGTTTCACTTCATTTCACACAGGACTGATATGTATGGTAGAGTGTGTGTGTCTGTTTGAGAAAAGAGAGTACTGTGTGTGAAAGTGTGTGTAAGAGTGTGTAAGAGAGACAGGTTTTACTTGTGTTTTAAACTATGTATGTGTGTGCCTGTGTGTGTCGATGTGTGTGTGAGCCTGTGCCTGAGTGCGTGTATGTGTGTGTGTGTGTGTTTGTGGGACATACTCTTTCACTCTGCAGCCTGAGTGGACGTTCTTGCTCACCCCTGAGAGCAGCGAGTGAGAGAGTCATGAAGTATTTATGCAGGAGGGGAGGGCTGCAGTGCAGTGGAATGTGCAGCAGGGGGCAGTGTTGCTCTGGAGGGGGAGGGAGGAGGGTAGGGGTACCCGGCCAGAGCTGCTCCCCGCAGCTGTTCTGTTCTGTCAGCATGTTAATTCCGCCCCCTGAGTCTCTGAAGAGCCGCATGGACCCGGCCCTTTGTCAAAGCATGACAAAATAACTGTGACAAATAACTGTGCAAGATGAATAGACAACTGTCGTGTGTGCCTGTGTGTGTGCATTTGTGTATGAGTGCCTGTTTGCGTTTGTGTGTGAGCATGCCTGTGTATGTGTGTCTGTATGCATGTGTGTATTTGTCTCTGTATTTGTGTGCATGTGCAGGAGGACATAACAGGCCATATTGAGGTAATACACTTTTAGAGCCTTAACAGGAATAAACTGTATGCATTTCGGTGGTGAATCAGTAGGCACATTTTTATATTTCAGGAACGCAACATGATTTACATACTGTACCTATGAGTCATGATGAAATATGATTCATCACTTTCCTTCAACACTAATTAATTCATAAAGTAAGGAGGCAGCTTTTGGCAATCACAAAAAAACGTGAGCTCTGTTTCTCAGGTCCCATTCCTTCTCACAGGTCATATATCTCACACATTTCATTTGTCTTGGATATCAGTGCCATGCAATTTAACATACATTAGCCGGGATTCAATCTAACGTGCATTGCCACTTTAAGGTCAAATGCTATTCAATCAAACCGTGCCTTATGCTCTGCCTTATGCTCCAAAAGACTGAAAATAGAGGTTAAAGAGGGCATAGCCCGAAGGCGGGACATGTCTTTTCAGTTCAATGCTTCCACATCCCATAAAGTCTTTGCTAACTTTTGTGTTTATTCCTTGAATATGAATGATGTGTTATTTTCATAAAACCATATTTACTGTTGCTTTGTGCTTTTGGTAGTCTGTGGCCCATGTATCAGTCCATGTAATCTGTAGAGGAATAAATTCCAGTAACTGTGTGCTCGGCTATATGTGTAGAAAATGACATTTTGGCCCTTGCGAAGGCACTTAGGTGAGTTAAATCAAGTTGAAATTGAGAATTCATGGTATGGAAGTACAACTGGTCATCCATGAAAGCAAATGAAAATGTGCAAATACAAAAATGTAAAGTTATGCATAGCGCTTGTGTAAGCATGTGATGCTGGTATACTTGTCCACAACTATGTCAAGGCACAAGTGTTACTTAAACATAGGTATTGATTTGCAATATCATTTCATGGAAATATTTTTGTCTCAGTGCAGTGCACTCATTTTGCATTTGCCATATTTCACTCTCTGCAACGGCAGAATCTATACCAATCCATTCTTTAGCGAGAGGCGTCAACTGCAGCTGTGTAATAATTTGACGTCCCTCCCTTATCTTCCATTCACACCCTCCCAACAATTTAAATTTAAATTTCTGACGGTTTATCTCAGCCTCTTCCCCCGGGAGACACCATGTCAATCAATTTCCTGTACACACAAAGTCTTTACAGTTAATTGATCTTTTTTCCCTGCTTTTTCTATTTTTTTTTTTTTACATAAGTCTGGAAAAATAGTTTTCAGAAGTTCATTTCAGATTAATTTGTAAGCTTTACACTTCCAAACACAGATCCATGCTAAAATGCAGCTGATAAAAGCTCTCTTGGCCCTTTACAGAAAACCATTCCACATACAGAGCTTGAAAACCGCTCTGTATTCACCTCCAGGAATTGTAAATTGAAGCTGGTAATTTCTCAAACGAACGCCATATCTGTGAAGTAAATCAACATTGTTTCAGACGCCTGATTGGACGACGTGGCCGGAGCACTCTGGCTCCGAACACGAGTTGACGGCGGCGCATTCTCACCGTGTAACGATTCATTGTTAATAGTCGGCTCTAATGCTCGAGCAAATGGCAACATGTCATCAATTGCTAATTGCCACCCATTAGCATTATACGCCCGCCGCCGTTTGGGTTGTGTATGCGTTAAGAATCCTGTTAGCGAATGAGCTGGAGGTTCTGAGCGTGCTCAGGTGGCTCTCCTCCTCTCCCTTCGTGTCTCTTTCTCTTTGTCAATATTTGCAGTGGGATTTTTTTTCTGATGAATTTCATTTTGGATTTACTGAAGTATTCCCTACGTTACCGGAGGAAGAATATTAGTTCACCTTACAAGGTGTGTCTGAATTACTATGGGGATAAACATGTAATTGTAAGTGAATGAATCAAATGCTCCACGATTATTTATTGGCGTAATTAATGTTTTGGCGGGGGCGGGGGGTGTTGAGGGAGATTCTGACATCCTATACGTGCTCTGTCAGCACAGGGCCAGATGCTTATCGTGGAGAAGAAACAGTGAGAAGAGCTGATGTGTGCATATGTGTTTGGCTGTGTTTGTGTGTGTATGCTTGTGAATGGGTGTGTGTGTGTGTGTGTGTGTGTGTGTGCGTATGTGTGTATGCATGCATGTGTGTGTGTGTGTGTGTGTGTGTGTGTGTGTGTGTGTGTGTGTGTGTGTGTGTGTGTGTGTGTGTGTGTGTGTGTGTGTGTGTGTGTGTGTGTGTGTGCGTGTGTGTTGTGTTCACATCACCGTCATAAGTTATACATTAGGGCTGTGGTTGCCATGGCATCATATTCCATGGCTGGTGCATAATTTTAATCATTATTATTCGTAATCACACATTGGTTGTCTTATATACTGGAACTGAGATCCTGGCTTCAGATGGTTTGGTTAGTTTTCTGTTATTTTTTTTGACAATTTTTTTAATAATAAAATGAAAGGAAACATAAACAGAGCTGTCACCGACTTCTGAAGTTCAGAAGCTGTTGTCAGAGCCTTTTTATAGGTACAAAGCTGGCCAGTTTCACAACATGAACATTCAAGAGCCTTAGCATTTGTATTAAGATTCTGGATACTTTCTCGTCATTATTAGAGATACTGGGGAGAAAAAGAACACAATCAAGAGACATAACAGTTCATGACACAGTGCTGTATTTCCTGAGTTTCCCTCCCTAATGTAATTACAGCCCTATTTCCTCTCTGCCATTAGGTTGTAAAAACAGGAAAAGACCCCAGCTCAGGGGCGGGTCTCCTACCTGCCGGGTATCGCTCAATGACAGGCAGGTCGTCCACCTGTAGCGTGGCGTTACCGCCACTCCGCGTAAACCGCACGATATGGTACTTTCCGTCATTTACAAACTTTGTGGTCTCTTCGATGTTGATGTCGTCCGTCCCCACGTTGAAGACGACTCCGATGTTGCCCTTTTCCTGCAGGAAACACAGCGATAGAGGACACAGAAAATCTCGTTTTCAAAGACAAAAATTAAAAAAAGGTTTCAACATTTCCCAAACCATAGACAGATACTGATGGTAATGATGAAGACTTTTTTTGCTATGACTCTGCTATCAACATACAGTCTTTCTTCCATTTTGCTACCAGAACTCAGTTGGACTCAAGGCTTACTCTTGCATCCAAAATGGACGTCTTACAATGTGCATTACCTGGAAGCCCTTTAGAGGTCATTATTTAAACAAGAAATTGCATCACCCTACAGATATAATGGTTTGGTGCACTGTGTACTTAATCTGTATATAAGTAGCATTAAACAACATCATAAGAAAATATTTCCGAACAAGAGGAATCCCAAAGTTGGATATTCACTCATTATTTAATCATTTGCATCATAGAAATTAGGAAATCTATAAAAAAAAAACATGTATTTGTTTGTATATGTCTATAATTGCTTCTGTAATCTTCCATCAACGACTGTGGTCTGACTTTCTTATACACACATACACACACAACAGTTAGGCAAGTTCAGCAAACATTCAAATTTACTCACAAAACTGTTTTTGTCGAAATAAAGTTTGTCACATTTATTACATTGTAAGAAAAATTGAAGGGTACATGTTGATTGAGTCCCCGCCACACACACATGCACACACGCACCCACCCAGGAATTATGAGTCAATGTTACAAAACTAAAATGGCTGAACGAATCATAACTTTTTGTTTGAACTGAGTCACACAGCAACGGAAATACCCTCAAACCAGACACCTGCTGCAGCCAAACAACAGCCCCCAACACCACCCCTACCCCCCCCCCACTCCTCCCACCCCTCCGAAATCAACCTGGGGGGAGGGGGTGCGGGGGCGTTCAGGGGTCTGGCCTGTCTCGCTTAGGACAGTTCAGGGGGTCTGCCCTCTCTTGCTTAAGCAGCCTCTCTCTCTCCACTGTGCCTACAGCATGTTGTGATTATTCAGATTAAATCTTGTCTTTTCTTGCGTGAACGCCGAGCAGTAATTTCCCCTGGAGGTGAGGGGGCCACTCCACCTCGCCTCAGTTAACCCCATGCCACGCCTACTGTCACGCGAAAAACCCTGCTGTTTATTAACCTTTTACTACCACTTTATTACGGATTAATTGCCACTGTTAACATAAATTCATTATTAACTATTTACTACCACTTTAATACAACTGAATTATGTATTCTCAACAAAGTAATTATCAAAGCAATCATGCTAAATCCTGAAACGTTTCCTCAGCTTCTTTAATGAGTTTTAAGAAGAGCAACCAACACCATTTCAGTGATTGAATCAGTACCCTAACATGTTTAATCTAAGCCCTGTGGTTACAGCTAACAGTACGGTAACACCTCACAACTGTATACTACAGCTGTTAATGCTGAACGACACTGTGCTTCGGCTTTCACCATTCACCGAACCCCCTAACCCCACCCCCTCAATTGGTGCACATCAGTGAAATTATTATAATTATGACATTACAATAGCTGATGTCATCATTAAACCTCTTGATGTTGTAAGACACGGAGCGGATCGACCGAACGCTCCTAGATCTAATTTTAATTTTGATTTAATTTGCGCTTCAAGCCCGGCAGCGGTAAATATAACCAAATCAGAGGAGCATTTTTCTGAAAAATGACTCAATATGCATATTCTACATTACATACATTATAAATACTCAGCCCAAGGGTAGGATTCGTATTAACACAGAGCTGTCTGATGCTGAATTTAGTGGTATGGAACATCCAGTAGATTAAGTGTGTTTTCATGTGTGTGTGCTCTCTCTCTCTCTCACTCTCTGTCTCACACACACACACACACACACACACACACACACACACACACATTCTCTGCATTGCAGTACTTGGTCTCCAGTACTTCACCTTATCTTTTAATTACTTCTGACAGCTTTATTTTGATGTTAAACCCATTAACGCCTTTACAAGGCTGATGCAATTATTACAAAAAAAGCGCCAATTTTCCATCCTATTCATTGATCTATCTTTGTGTTCATCCCTATCTCTCTCTCTCTCACACTCTCTCTCCCTCACACATACACACACGCACACACACACGCACATCTGGGCAAAATACATGGAAACTGTGTGGCTGAACACATCACAGTGAATCGAGGACTCAGTGTTGCAATGCACTGTCTTGACCACCAGGTGGCCACATCCTTTACACACTGCGATAAAATGATCAAGCTGCACACTGTGATAAAGGGAATCAGGGATTCACAATACATAGTACATAGTGATCACGAAATAACAGTCACTTGCTAATGCTTTTATGGAAGTGGAACTGACATTAACAGGTCTACTGGCAAGCATTTGGAGAGAGAGAGAGAGAGAGAGAGAGACACACATACGCACACACACACCACCTGCAGTGAGGATAAAACAAAATCATATGCTTGGAAATGTTTCTCACATTTAAGTACCATCCCAGTAAGCCCATGTATTCCTTTCTCCAGCAACTGATTCGGGCCTCACAACCACCGTCCCAGTCGTCCTAATCACAGTCCTAACACATACCCCTGACACAGACACCACTGAATCAGGTCAGCACTAGAGGAGGAGTCTCAATGTACTTCACCCAATCACAACCAGGCCACGCCCACACCCCCCCTGAACACTTCCCGCCAAGGCATAGGTCACCTGACCTTTGGTCACCTGAGAATTAAGGTCTGTCTATAGACCATCGAGGCAGAGACTAACAGCGGAGTTCAGGGAAAACATTGACCAATTAAACAAAATGAATCTCTTTAAGGCCTTATGCAGTCTTTTTAAGAGCTTAAGCCTATTCTATTTCAGAATAAAGAGAATATGTTCAAAGGACACTCTTGCTTGTCTTATGCTTAAAACAGCATATACTCAAAGAAGCTTTTGTACAGTCCCTTAAAGAGACCAAGTGCATTTGATTGTGTTACAGCCATTATCGTCCCAGGAAGTGGACGGTGAACTTTGATTAACTTTTCCTCTCCACTTTCACATAGCTGAGCAGCCTGACTGGTGGTGGGAGAAGGGGTGATGAGCTCGTTTTGGGAGAAAGAGGCTGACAAAAAGCACTCCGCCAGCCAGATTTTCCGTTTGTGTGTGAAATTGGCTTGAAATTATATGTTTTTCTGCTACAACAAGAGTCTTTCCAGAGGATGTTCTGTCTCGCATCAACATCCTCTACATAATGCAGCGACACATCCACAACCCGTACACACTGCAGAGGGAGTGGGGCTGAACCCTCCTGAACACACACACACACACACAGCAACATCCACACACTGCTATATCCGCACACTGCTACAACCACAAACCACCACATTTATACACTACTACACCCACACACTGCAGAGGGAGTGAGGCTGAGCCCTCCCGTGCGCACACACACACACACACACACACACACACACACACACACAGACACACACACAGACACACACTACGTTCACACACTGCTAATTCCACTCACAGCTACGTTCATTCACTGCTACAACCCCCCACACTGCTATATCAACACACTGCTACATCCATATATTGTTATATCTACACACACCAACACACACCATCTCTCTCTCCCTCCCTCCCTCCCTCCCTCTGTCTCTCTCTCTCTCTCTCTCCCTCTCCGCCTCCCTCTCCGGGACACAAAGACTGCAGCAGCTGCATTCTGCTCAAAGTGGGGCAGGTCAATGCTGCTCTGTGCCCGAGGGCATGCTGGGTAATAAGGAATAAAAGAGACGGACTCTCCCTTGGCCCTGTTCGGGACCTCAATCTTTTATAAGGGATATTCCAGCCCTGAGCTTCGTGGTAAAAGGGGAGGTAAAGACTAGCAAAGCATGAACCACGTGACACACGACTCTCAAGAATGACATCATAGGTACTTTTGAGTAACATTTTTAACATTTCCAAAAAATCCAAACGACCGATGAATATGTTTCGACTCATGTCTCCTCAGAAACGGTACCTTACATATACAGCTATAGACCCCGGTTGTGATCTCTGCCCAGACAGGAAACTCAGTACAACTCCCAAAACTGAATTCCTCCAGGAAAAATATTCCGGTAATATCACCTAATAGAGGCAGACCTCCCTCTGGACCCAGTGGTTCTGTGATTGAATGAAGATTCACAATTTCTCATGAATGAAAACTAACGGAAATTTTGGCTTGCAGCTTTGACACCTGACACCTCCAAATAAACTGGTGGCACAGTATTGGCTACCACCCCACGAATTACATGTTAAACAAAAGCTATTTCAGTTACAGGGTATTTTTATATTAGAATGGCCAACTAACGGGGCGCCTGATTACGTCTGGAATGTGATGTAAAGCAGGGCCCTTGTTCACTTTTAGGGTTCCAGGTGGTTTCTGGAAGCTGGCCGTCTGTATGCATCACAGTCGAAGCTCTGATTGGCTCACTGAGATAAACATTGAGCCCCCAACACAAGGAACCCATAATCGTCGTGTCATGCAAGGTAAAAATGCGTTCAGTTTACTCTGACAGAGTACATCTTATTTTGGTAGAGTCCTTCCCTATTGTCTCTCTTCGAGGGTTGAAATGAGCATTTCACTCTGTAGCACTGGGGGATAATGTCACATGTTGTGACAGAGTGGCCACTGTTCCACCCTCCTGAATGATGAAAAGTGGCCTTTTTTAAAGCCAGAGCGATTTTCACTCTTCAGCCGAGCTGAAGGGAGGGATTTCGCTTCCAGCACTCAAAATGTTGTGTTAATATACAGCGCTCTCCTGTTACACAGCCAGTCGAAAACCGGGGCTCGGCTTGGCAACGTAATGGCTGGCGATAAAACAAGTGTGCGGAACACTGGGTGCTGTACATCATGGTGCTGCAGAGAGCATATTTCATCAGAGTGTGGTACATTGTGTCTTATCTAAACATAACAAATATACTGTAGTAGCATTGCTAACAACAGTTTCTGAGGACACGGTTTCGTGGCTTCACCTCTTATTGTTTCTGAGGATGCATTCTCACGGCCATCGTTTCTAAGGACACATTTCTGCGGCTTTACCTGTAACTTGAGCAGTCAATTACAGCAAAACCGCATAAACATCATACATTTCATTAGGGAGAAGTGAGAATTTAATATAAAGATTCTCTCCTCATTGAACCTGACAGGTTTAGGTTTTTTATGTCCAGAACTCTGAATATGAAACAAAAGTAACATTAACTTCTAAAGCTCCAAACTTGTCCACGATGTGAAATTTTCTGGCATTGAATTAATTCAATAATTATTCGTAAAGTCAATTAAATCACCAAATTCACTGATTGGAATGTGAAGACATATCAAGTCAAATCAAAATTATAACTGAATTAAAATACGGGAATAGCCTCTTAAGACATTTAAAACAGTAAAGCAGAGACAAAATTCATTATTAGACTAATTTCTAAAGAGAAATCTAAATTCTGAAGAAATACAATGAAATGAGAAACAAGACAAGATCATGAAAGAAGTGAATGAATGAAACAGATGAAACTATCAAATAATTAATTCGCATTGCATCAGTTCATCGATTGCCAGACCTCTTTTTAAAAGAAAGAGCAAGCCTGGGACTGGCACGTTTCTTCCTTGAAGGGTGGAAGAGCACACGATCAAGGCTTTCTCCAAATCGCAATGGTTTGGGAGACGCTGCTTCCTTTGACGAGAAAAATCAAAGTTAAGCTAATTATCTCTCGCACCTAGAACATGTCCCATTGTTCTACACTTTTTATTCCTCTCCCACTTTGAGGGAAAAACATGGATGTTCTCTTGTTGATTAGTTTTGGAACCATGAGAAGCAAAACCACATTGTCAAATAGCTAATTGTCTCTATTGTATATATTTTGTCCCACTGGTGGGAAAATAAGATTTTAAATAGTACATTTGTATAAGCTGTGTTTTTTTTTTTTTTTTTTTTTTTATAATTGGGGGCTGTTGGGATACCAGATGGCATTCGATTGAAACTGTTCCTGTCACACGGGCACCATTTTGTGCCTTTCATTTTGTCACCGCATAAGTCCTCCAGGTATTCTTGAGGAAAAGTTCTCTCGATCACGATTTTGATTATGGCGATACGTGCAAGGGCACAGTGTGTTCTCATCCATTTCCTTCAGTCTATCTTCTACTTTTTGCCACATAAATAGGGTTGTCGGATTGGCTCTGCTTCGTATGCCTTGCCTGTGTATTTTCGTCGAAAACTTTATCGCCGATGACATTGTTTACGATGATGTCACCTGCAGTGAAGAAATAGCTACAGTTTGTCATTTCTTGGGACTAAAAAGAAACAAGAATCTTATCAGTGATTAATACAAATTGACACAGAGAATCCTGTGAGCATGAGATTGATGAGATAGACATACAGATGGCATGACGTGTGTTATATTTGTTCAGGAGAGGGTCGGCGATGTGACGTGCATTCCGAAGTGGGTCCCGCGAGCTGATGCGCGTTATATTTGTTTGGGAGAGGGCCCGTCATGCTTCCTTTTTGTTGGACGCGAGCCGTTCGGACAGGCTGTCAGGTCTGATGGGATCGAATGGCACAATCCCATTTTCGCTTATTGTGGGTGCGTAGTGAGCGGCAAATGGCGGTGCGGTGGCACAGCGGATGGCGGCATGCGAGCGGGCTCCCGCAGTTGATAATGAGGGTAGCACAGTCAGCAGTCGCTCCAGTCTTCCCTCTCCGCCTGATTCTCATCTCTCTGTCTCTCTCTCTCTTCACAAAATCAATCTCCACACAAGGTACACTCATTTCTGCTACTGCAATCTGTCTATTTATCTACCTGTCTATCTATGTAACTGTCTGTAAATCTGTCTGTCCATATATCTATCTACTGTCCAGTGAACACCTGTCTGTGTGAAGTATATTGTTCTTTTTTCCAAACAAACAAGCATGAAAACACCCACTGTTTGTCATTGAGTGCAAAATGATGTGTGGCTCAAAGAGTTAGTCTTTCGCTCACGACAACTGCACTGACTCTCTTGTCCTTAACAGAGTATGACAGTAACACCCACCCGCCTTCTCCCTCCCACCCCCCACTTTCCCCCTTTCACTTTTGACCACACCCACTGCCCCTAGTCCCACCCTCCTTCGCCACACAGACACACACGCACGCACACACACACTTTGGGGTCGCTACATAACTGCGGCAGTCTTTCAGCAAAGCATAACCATTGAACAGCTTCAGCGAATACAGTATGCTAACCACCGGTGTTCGGGGTATGGAGTAATTAAAGTCATAAGGGTAACACAGTAACAGTCTCATAGATGGATGGGTTAAAAAATGATGATTAAAAAGGCCCTCTACCCGCCCTCATACTCCCCCCCACCCCCCCCCCCCCCCCCCCCCAATCGCTCAAATATTCATCTACTTTAAAATCTGCACCCGTTTCAAAATGGTAAACCTCTACCCCCCCTTCCCCCCAACCCCTCTTGTCGGTAATTAGCAAGTTTCTGCATCAGACTTAAATGCGAGTCCTTAATGGAAGAAACAGCGGCTGAGGGGATGTCTGAGAGAACCAGAGTCGCTCTCCTGAGCTTCAACTCTTCGACTCCGAGCAATTAGGCCATCCGCCTGTGCGCAAGGATGATTAACAGTCAATATCAATTAAATAGCTCTGGCTGTGCGGGTTCACCTCGGAAAAGCCAAAGTGGACGGAGGGGACTCAGAAGACCACGGCAGAACGAACTTCGGTTATCTCAGCACGTACTCACAGTTACGGAGGGTCTACTTTTAATTACTGAAAGCAGACGTAGCGAGACCACGGTTTCACAATTACTGACAAAGTCTCAACATGGACTAATGATTCCTGAAATATGCACTCTTTATAACTCAACATGAACTTGCAATTAATGCAAAATCCAATAACTCAGCAACTCATAATGGACTTTTTAAGATAACATAGGCTTAGTTCATGAAATATTTACTTGAGATAGCGGCACATGAATTTAGGATTAATGGACAATGTAAAACAACTCAAAATGGAGGAAGGGTGCCTCCAATCTATTGTGAATGATTCAACATGAACTTGTAGTTATGATTAATATTTTTTGCAAAATTACTGTGCATTGATAAATCATGGTTACCGAACCATGTACTCTGCCCTTTTGTGATTGTATCTTGTGCTTAATATTCATGTTTGCTAGATACTGTAAGCATGTGTTACCATTACTGCTTTTTAATACAATAAACTCATATAGACTTTAACTTAGTTTAGATATTCCGAGAATTGTTTTTCTGATTACATAATCACTCTTTTCCTTTGTTTGATTTTTTGCTAAATTAAAAAAAAGGGTAGAAACAAATCAAACCACTGTAAAAATGTTTTTTTTTCCTCAACTGCAAGAGTTCTGAAGGTTGTTGAGAGTGTGGATTAAAGTTACAGTCAAGACTGTTTCTGGACACTTGGAAATGCTGAAAATGACCTACAGTTCACCTTAATGCAATGTTCCGAGGACATTTTTCAGTTCTGAGAGCCTGTAATTTAAGAGTGGGGCTCCTGAACGTTATTCCCAAAATGCTCATTTTTTTTAACACTTCACTTTTACAGGCTGGGTAAACAGCCAAAATATTAAATTGCCTCCATCCATCAAACATGTCTGCTGAAAAGAAATAGAAATCGAGTATTTTTTCTAAGCAACCAAAAACCCATTTTTTTTATAAACAATATCCATTTTCTTCGTTTGGTATCCAGAAAGCAGAAAAAGTTTCTGTATGAGAAGTACAAATGGTGAAAATATGGAACTTAAGGTGTCCTTCACAGAACAGGAAGTCGATGTGCATAAATAAGCTGGACATAAGGTTGTCAAAAACTCCGGTGCTGTGGTCATTCAAAGGAAAACAACTTCTATACTACGCCATTAAAACAGCGTTTATATGAGATTTCGGCCTTTTTTAAAATTCTGATATGATTAAATATGATTGTTAGTTTTAACAATTTAAACCCTCAATTCTTGAAGGACATGGCAGCGCACGTCACCTGCATAAGAATGCGGTGTGTCGATCTTAATTAGTTCTCCACTGTGGAGAACTCCTAAACCCCGAATCTTCAGTTTCTGTTTATTGTATTTATAAACATTTTTTTCCGGTTTTTCTTGTACCAAAGGGCTTAAAAAAAACTCTTGGTTTGTCTCAGTCAGTCTCTGTCTCTCAAAAATAATGAATGGAAGAGCATCGCCTCATCTTTTCCTAGGAGCTCTTAACAAATTAGCACGACAACACCCAAGAAACACAGATTGATGGGAGATGAGTGTGTGTGTGTGTGTGTGTGTGTGTGTGTGTGTTTTGGAGTGGCTTGTTCATCCTCTCCTGCTGACTGAGTTTATAAGACTTCTCTGTGTAGAATACCATCTCTTTTTCCTGTTGGTGAGATATTTGAAAAAAAGAAAAAAATAAAACGCTAATTTCACGAGGAGCCGAATTTCTTTGATGACCCTCTTTAGATCGTTTACCAGCCAGCCAATGGCGGTTTCCTCTGCCGCGGTCCAGCAGGACCATGAACATTAAAGATGAAAAAGGGGAAGAGATGGGAAAAACACACCGGCCAGACGCACTTCCAGAACATTCCTTCAGCATATTTATTAAGGTGTAACGCGAAGGCCGTCTCTCTAGGAGGATTCATTTTGGAGAATGAAGTACTTCAGGACTTACAGTTAAGATATATGACTGTATTTATTATTCATACCAGAGAAATATGATTCACCTTGTGAAAAATAAAAACAAAATCATATTTTGTATCTCCGCACTCCTGTGTTTAGTCTTAGTGTTGCTTCTGTGCAATTAAAAGTGAAGAAATCATAAAAAATGAACGGCATTAAAACCTTGAAAAGCTCATAAAACAAAATATTTTAAAGATGGTTGAGTGTTATTGCATACAAACCAATGCCCTCAATTTTCATTATCAAAGCGTAACATCAAATGTTTAATGTTAATTGAGTACGGTATTGTGATAAATTATGCGAAACCCACTTCCTCTTGTGCACGATAAGAGATGGCAGGGGACCCACAATGCAATGGGAAAAATATTACATTCATTTGTTGTGGGGTTTTGGTGTCTCTATGGCCAATCAGCTTATTTTCATTGCCTTTGCCATTGTGTTAAGGCTACAGTGCAGCAAACTGTCATTTTCAATAAGTCTGATTCCATCATGTCAACTTGGTTCTCACTTCGATACTCACTTTTAAATAGCTTCTTTGAGCAGATGATATCAAAAGAGTACACTAGTGCTGTGCGGGTATGCTTCTTCCTTTTTCCTACACCTGCTAGCAATTAAAAAAAGAACCACACCTGTTTGCCTTTTATTTATGATACAGTAAAAAATAGCAATCCACACCCAACCCAAACCTGGATCCTAAAACACACTGAATATCGTGCATATGTATTCCATAGACATTTATTAATCCCTTTCAAAATGTGATATTTTTTTCTGTCCTTGAAACAACCATTGCATACTGTAGCACTGTCACAATGCTCTTGATAAATCTAATGCATCGTGCATGTGTTGATTTTGACTTAAGGACAAGAAATCAATCAATTGTTGGATCAGATTTCTCTACGTTCAGTCTGGATTGAAACAAGACAGTCTGTTCGCTCGACTGGTATTGGATCTGAAAAGTTAACTGTCTACAAATTTTCCTCCTTTGTCATGTAATGAACGTCCAATAATTTTGGAAAGTTGGTTATCGGGTCAAATGCAACAGTAAGCACAATGACAACAAGTACATAGCACCCACATTTCAATTAAGAGGCAGAGAAACAAGAAATCCCTCAAAACCCGACCTTACTTTGCACAAGTTATAGGCTACCAATCTCTCGGTTTCAGCCCACTTCGTATAAGTTGAAGGCAAGTGACCTCCTGGCCTAAGCTTGCATTCTTAGGTAAAGGCTAACAAACCGCTGGTCTGAGCTAACTTTGTACAAGTTAAAGGCTAATCAACTCCTGCTCTAAGCTCACTTTGCACAAGCTGCAGGCTAAAAACCTCTCGGCATGACCCCGTTTTGTACAAGTTAAAGTATAATAACCTCCTGGCTTCTGCAAATGGATAATAACTGGGGTGATGTGAAAGGAGAACTCGTAATCATATCCTAAAAAATGGAGCTGCTTCTTATCTTTTTTTAAGTGTTTAATCTAGAGATCATCTTATTTCGTAAAAGCACAATGGCTATGGAATCGCTTCCATTCAGTGTTAAGCACAAAAAAATGGAGGACACGACTGTTTGTTTGTATCACTCTGACTGTTACAAGACATAAACGCTATGTGTTTGTTTGTGTGTGTGTGGCAATCGTTACAGAGATAAATCAAGCCCAGCCTCCCATTGTATTCGTGTTGAACACCCAGAGTGATTTTGTGGTCATGGGAGGAAGAGCCTGCAGATGAAGGCTATCTGGGAGAAAAGGATTTGGATGCTGATTTTCTCAAACAGCCATTGTACCCTAATGACACCCTACAGGGAGTAAACAAGGCTTAGGCAAATACATCATCTCAGAGAACACACACATAACCTGCTTCTATTATTCTTTTCAACATTGCAATAACTGAACACTCAACACACTCTCTCTCACACACACACACACACACACACAACACCACACTCTCTCACACACACACGCACGCACGCACGCACGCACGCACGCACACAAGCACACGCATTCACACACATACACACACACCACATTCTCTCTCTCACACACACACACACACACAGCAACAACAATGTTTAACCTGCTTCTATTATTCTTTTCAACATTGCAATAACTGAGCTCTCTCCATTAGTTACATAGTGTATAAGGATTCTTCTATTTGCTAAAGACGCAAGTATAATTTCATCCTGATGCAGATCTTAAATGGTGAAAATGTTGTTTAACACAGTGAACTCAGCTCATTACCTTCAATAATTATGCTGTTCATGTCACTTTCTAATTTTGAATACACACACCAACCCATCAGTTCCCAGAGCATCAACTCTGTATAGAACAAATATGACACACACAGCCCAAATCTCATTTTCCCTTATTTGATAAGGATGAAATGAATACATTTGTTACATAATTTCACTCTGAATTTTCATTTTGTTTCACAACCGCCTAACTTGTTAAGCTGATCTTGCTGAAGCATGTTTGTACAAAAAATACAACACATGTTAATTTTTTGACAAATTGTGTCTGTCAAAGTGCTAGTAAAAATGCAGTCAGCATTTTATGAAACACAGGAGTGTATAAACTCTATATGACTGGAGTTTGGGTATAGCATAGAATGGGTCTAGTATGGGTACAGCATTGTAAGGATTCCTTTTCATCTCTCCTCTTCTCTCTTCTGCTCCCCCTCTCCCTGCTCTCCTTTCTCTCCTCCATATCATTGCTACATACCCTTCTCTTCCCTGAACTCTTCCCCACCGCTTTCTTCTGGTTCCCTCTCCTTTATCCTTCCCTTCCTTTATCCTCCATTCTCTACCTCACCTGTCCTTTTCCCGACCTCCCCTGCGTTCCCGGTTTTCGATTTCAATTTCAGGTTCCTTTATTGGCATGACCAACATACGCTCGAACTTCCAGGGCATGCGATATAGAACAGAAAAGCCGAACAATGCAAACGAGTAAAAGGAAACAATGAGCACATCAAAGAATGCAGAGACTGTCCCTAACTGCTTCCTTCAGAAGCTCATCTTTTCTATCCCCGTCCTTTCAGCTCACTCCCTCCCTTTCACCTTCCTTCCTCCTCGTGCTTCGGCGGCAGGACCGGGGGGCAGAGATTAGAATGAAGAGGAGCAGTTCACGCAGTGCACTGCTGCTCCCGAAACCACTGTGTTTACCTGCAAATGAAGGTAATACCAGGCTACGGAGTGAATTACGGGGGATTGGGCCATTATTCAGAGTCATTACGGCTCAAATAGCTGTGGGTCCGGGTTTCAGAATAACATGGCGGAATGCTGCTCAATCTTCTGACTATGCGGAAATCAAGGCATAAAAGAGTGCACCAACGGGTGTGCATGCACACCTGTGAACACTGCCCTCCATACACAAGTAGAAGCTCAGCCGGTACATCCAGGTGAGTCTTTCAGTTGTATAAACAGATATTTTCTCTAAGCTATGCATAAATCTCTGCATTGTACAAAGGAAACCAGTATTTCATAACAATAAACTTCTTTACTTCCAAGACAAAGAGCTTTTAACAGGGTATCACTAGTACCAGCCAACAAAAGCTTGATAGTGGCTAATGATAGCATGGCCACATGACAAATCCAAAAATAGTACATTCAGCTATTGAGGGAACATGCTTATCTCCAAAGCAGATCTTAATGATACCAAAATCATGTAAAACCCAAGTTTGTATCATATATTCGAGTTAGCCCCATACACTATGTACTTTTCTTTATGGGTCTTACCATTATATAAACACAGTGTGAACCTTAAAATGTATTCTCAATGGCTAACAGAAAACAACACATTTTTAAAAATCTTACGATTATAGAACGTACTTTTACAAGGTTTTTAGATGGAAAATTATGTTCTAGAAGAGTAAATGTTTATTAAAATACCGCAATATTTTATCACGATACATCAGGGATATCTGTGCATGTTTTCAAGCAAATTGGATAAAGGTGCCGTGAAAAAGGATTAGCATCTGTCCGATTTCATGGTTTCTTTGGCCTATTTTTGACCATGAGTGTATCTACAGATGTAAAACCAAAGCCTTTTATAGTTGATGAAAGGGAAACTGAGGTAATACATTTTGACACTTCATTTATCTTTCAAAGAAGGTCTTGTGAGAGACACTGTCCCTGTGAGACAAAGTGATCAGCAGAAATGACTACAAGCAAACACTTCCTGTAGTTAGATTTGTACCATCCTTACAGGAATGACTACAAACAAACACTTCCTGTTGTTATTGATTCGCGCCATCCTTATAAGAATGACTACAGACAAATGCTTCCTGTTGTTATTGGTCAATGCCACCCGAAAGCAAGGACTACAAACAAACACTTTCTGTAGTTATTGATCAGTCCTTCGCAGTGCTGTGGAGGAGTTTTGGCCCACTCCTCCATACAGAGCTGCTTCCCTCTGAGTCATTTCTGGATTTTGGAGCATAAACTGCTTGTTACAGGTCCTGCCACAACATCTCAAATTATATTTATGGCTGGACTTTGAGTAGTCCATTCCAAACAAGGTGGATTCGAGTCATTGAAAGGTCAAAAAATGGTATGACCCACCTTAGGGGTGTTTGAAATGAAACCACCACAAAACGTAATATGCCCATGTGAGAAACTATACACACACTGTTACAGAAACACAAAAATAATTATGACTGTATGTGAAATTGCAATTTTAGAGAACCCCCGCCCTTTTTTGTTTCAACTTATTCAATGGGGGGGGTTAACCTACAAACCACCACCCCCCCCACCCCCCCATAATTCACGCTGTTTTTTGTAACCTGTCACCTCCCTTAACTGCTACCTTTCCATGTGGCTTTTTTATAACGCTGACCAAATTTCATTTTAATACACACTCTGCTTGTTTTCGTTATGCTTGCCACATGAAAAGGGAGGTGTGAATCTAAAGCTTAATGAATTAATTTTATCATGTTCATGGAAATGAATTCTTTGATCATAGAGATTCACACCCGTTAAGCTCGGAGCACAGGGACCAAACTACTCTCCAAACACACTGCTCCCTGACACCATTAGATGAGTCACAGAAGTCAGTGTTGATGTTTCCATGGCAATGAACAATTACACTTTCCCTTTAAAACATTTTTTTCCCCACACAGTCAAGATGGTTTTTGTTTTTCAGGGGCTTTATATGTGTTATCGTACCCTTTACCATGACCTTTTGGGCTAGCGAACCCTTCTCTATTTAACATTTGCTCATCATTAAGGCAATTCCTAAAATCTATTAAAATCCATATTAAATGTGATACTTTTTTTCTTGCATGAAGACATTTCAGACTCAGACAGCGCAGAGGATCATTAAAAACACCCTACATGATAAAAATACAATTGAGGTTCTTCTAAAATAATTGGAATCGGCTTCCCGTCTTACTCAGTTATCTCTTGTCATATTCAGTTCTGCGGTACAGATTTGTGATTCTACTTCATCATCAGATCGTCACAGTCAATTGTGCCAGAGGAGTAGACGGCAACCAGAGAATTACAGGATTGTGCCCAAAAAAACCATCTACAATATGGAGATCATTAGCAACTGCAACTAATGCTACAATGTTCTGTGCTGTTATGATGTAACATTTCAATTTACACACATGGTTTCGTTGATTGTTGCTACCTGCATGCTAACGTGCTATAATCGATAAGACAGACATGAACTGGCAGCACTGTCGTACGAACTTGGAAGCTGCCTTTCAATTACCAGGTAAAGACTGCCAGCACATTCTGTAGAAGGCTTACCAGTCAAAAACACTGCACTCCTACAATGGGCTTTTAAAAATATATTTCGCTAATGAAGACATGAAATGACGTTTCTGTCAGTTGCTCTGTTCAGGAGTTGTATTTCTGGGAATGCTGGCTCTTCCACATTTCTAAACTTGCAACTTGCAAGAGGTGGAAGAATTCCCATATTTTTTCGGGTTGACTGGAACTGGTTCTGAAGCTTCTTCGTTCAGTGTTTAACAGCATTTTTTCAGTGTGTTAAAAACCACCCATTTAGCAGATTTGGCAAGAGGTAAAGAGGGTGGTGCCTACTTTTAGGAACAAATGGGACTCATTTGCTGACTGTTGAGGCTCTCTGTTCTGTAGCCAGAGGCTGCAGCATCTGTACTAGTTTAACCTTCCGCAAAGCTGCTGTGCGCTTCCTGTTAAACGAACGTATTGATTCAAGAGCCTTCCCACAGTTCACCGCTCAGCTATTGCGTCTGAGGGAAATTACCGGATTCCTTGTTTGCGGTGAGTCCCTACAGTCTTTCAGCGTAATGTCTGCCCAAGATGGCAGCTCTTGTGTGGAACATTCATGGGGCCAAGATTGGGGATCATTAAGACCTGATTGAAAAGTGCTGGGTTTAAGGGGGGGGGGGGGGGGGGGAGCGTCCTTGAAAGTAGCCTGGTACTTTGTGGGGCCTCTTTAGGGTCCCTCTTTTGTTCATCAAGCTGAAGTTTTAAGGTAAAAACAGGAACACGGAAAGAGAGACATGCTCCCTACCCCCTCTACACCATATGCCACACTCCCAGTGAAATGGCACTGCCAAGACAGAGACAATTTATTTCCCCAGATAGAGTCACCGCAGGGGACGACCAGCGGAGGGAAAAAGCAGCACATTTCTCCCTGCAATGACACTAAAATAACATCTCCTTCGGCTCGTGTCTAACCTGCCCCGTGGGTATTAAAACCAATACATCCTACAAAAAATGAAAAAAAAAATCAGGATTCCGTCTCTTTCTCTCAGTCCCTGATGGGATTTTTATATTCTGATCGTCCGGTAGTGTCTGTGGGCACGGGCTCGCACGCTTGGCGGCTATTGTATTCGTTCTCAGCGGGTTGTCACGGTGATTGTTCAGCCTGTGATGGAAATGGTATTACATGCGATTTGGATAGTTCACCAGGGCACTGGTGTGTGTCTGAATCCAGCCGGCACCTCGCGGATTGCATAGTTCATCAGGGTACCGCTGTGTGTGGATTCAGACAACGGCGTTGGAACTCGACCACGTTGGATAAACATGCTGCACACATTCTTAGCTTCCAGGAGGAGGCAGTCTGCCTGGTGCTGACTGCTCTAATCCAACGTACATGCACCCTCAAAAAGGAAAGCATTCACACAACCCGCCAAGACACATTAACAGATGTTCTTCTTAATTATCGTCTAAATATAAAAATGAAAGGTGCTCTATATACGAAGATCAGTGTTGAGATGGGGGTTGAGAGAACGCGAAGGTGGGGACTGGCTGTAAAGCTATCTTTTAGCGGCAGGCCTGAATGCCGAACCTGGATACGAGCCTCCATTGGCTGATCCTGACATAATTAAAACAGCTGAGCAAGCAATTCACTTAATAACAGCACGTACATCTGAACCTTTTCTTAACAGGTCCTCATTAAATCTAATTCAATTTCCATAACGTTTATTGTGTTGGGATAAGGGGGTAATTGGACCAAAGGTGCTGTGTATAAAACACACACAAACAAATAGGTACTTTGAAACACACAGACACACATATACACAAACGCATCCACTTACACATGGACACAAACACACATACATACATACATGCATGAATAGATACATGCAATCAAACAAAAACACACATTGTTTGCAAAGCACCCCAATTCCCCTATACGAGCAACGACTATGAAAGAATGCATTCAACATCCCATAATGCACAGCAGAGTGCGCGCCACAGGCCACGGGAGATAAGGAGCGGCAGGGAAAGGTGGAACGTCGGGCTCAAAGACGCACCCTCGCGTTATTCCCCCCTCCCCATTACCCCGCCGCAGGCTGCGTTCACGCATATACACCTCGTTTTATTCAGATGACATTAAACACATTTATTTATAGTGCTCATAATATTACCATAATTCTGTCACGTTACCATGCCAGGCATCATTACGTTCCAAAAGACCGTTCTGTCGCAAACGCAGCATGTGGTCCACCTCAACATTATCATTTTCAACGCATGTCTCATTGGAGCTTGAAATGTATCA
Organism: Albula glossodonta; assembly: GCA_019788955.1. Lineage (NCBI taxonomy): Eukaryota > Metazoa > Chordata > Actinopteri > Albuliformes > Albulidae > Albula > Albula glossodonta. Next base: position 129,899 of record JAFBMS010000229.1, read on the forward strand.
AAAATTTCCATACGAGAGACTCAACTGTTATTTAAAATATATGCCGTGGTGGTAGGAGGGGTTACAGAAGTCACAGGCAAGCCTACAGAGTACTCCTACCAAAACTTTTAAGGATATAAGGTATACCCACCTGTTAGCTTATTACCATGAATATATATGGGTTTTGGAGTTACAGTATGCCCACCTCCTCAGACAGTATATCCACCTATTTGCCTTATTACCATGAATACATATGGGCTTTGGAGTTACATTATGCCCACTTCCAAACTGTGTATTCAACTATTAGCCTAATTACCATTCATATGTATTGGCTTTTGTGTTACAGTATGCCCACAAATCTGGGTATCTTGTGTTCATTCCATAACCTTTTTGAAATAAAAAACAGACAACGAAAAAAAAGCCCATTTTCTTTTTTAGTTTTGAAATGAAAACGGATAGCGAAAAAAAACACTTGTTTTTCATTTACCAACTAAGTGCATTGGTGAAGAAAAACAACAGGTTTTTCTGTTTCTTTCTTTTTTTAAAGATGATATGGGCTCTTAAACAGGTATGTTTTTTCAAGGGTCACTTTAAGGGAGGACAGAATAAACAGAATTTTCCATGCAGTCACTCATGTTTAGTTTGATTTGATGAAATCAATTACATTCAGCTGTTTAACGTTAGCCTGTATGTTATAGCTATGTGTCAGTTTGCAACATTAAGTGACTTTCTTGTTGAAGTAACTTCCCCTTTAAAATGCAGTTCCAGTCTGTATGTAACAAACGATAGCGACATACCATCATTAATGATAAAATCTGCATATTTTACCCATGGTGCCATCTTTCTTTTGTCCGAGAATATTTTTCCAGGTTGGGTTTTCCATATCAAACAGTATCATGACTGAGCATTTTATATAGACATATTATAGTCATTTTGAATTAAATTCACCTGTGCTGAATGTCTGGGTTTTTGCTGCAGAATCGGTTGGGTCAGTGCGCGTCCTTTATTTTGGCTCCTACCCGCTGATTGCCTTTTCCTAGGTCTGTGAAGACATTCGTCTCCTCGTACCCTTGGCCCCCGCTCCCGGCCATAAATGTCACCGCTTTTACGAGCTCTGCGATTCGTTTACAGAGCGATTTAAACTCACGCACACCAACGGTTACCGAAGCTATAATTCTCTGCTTTCTGGAAGTGTTTAAGACCCATATCAAGGTCTCTTCAATTACTGATAACAGTCCTCACCCCCATTCACCTCCTCCTCTCTCTCTCTTCTCCACATTCTCTCTCCTCCCTCTCTCCTTCGACCCCTTTCTTCCTCTCTTGCGAACAGATTTACCAGGACATAACGTTCAGATTTGTTTTTGTTAAGGGAACAGGCTTTTATCCAGAAAATTCTAGGCACGTACCTTGGTTTGACACTGATATTGTGACGGTAAGGAAGTTTATTATGTAGTGGCAGACAGTGAATGGATTGTGTAAAACGACAGACATCCAAGTCAGAGATACACAAGAGATTTTCCTCTCTCCTAATCTCACGTTTGTATTTATTGTTTTGGAGACGCAAATTCCCTGGCCGTGTAAATCATTTGCATTTGAATTTGAGACGGTGGTGGGTCCAGAATAAGAGAGAGACTGAGAAATCCTGTGAGTGTTGGGGGGGCTTTGCCTTGGGAGATGGAAGATAATTGTCTGGCTTCTCTTACACTCCAGGGTGTGCTTCTACTCTCTTTCTCTCTTTCTCTCTCTCTCTCTCTCACCCTGGCGATGGTGGGGTAGCTCGGCGGTGTTAATCTGCCGCTGCTCGTCGTGGCACGAGCGCCAGCAGCTGGCCGGGAAGCATTTGGCAGGACGGACAGGCGGGCGGGCGGGCAGGCACGTGGCAGACCGCCGAGGTCTCACTTTATGGAGTCCCCAGCTGAGACCGCAGATAACGGAAAGCGTGTGCTTGTGCGCGCGCGTTTGCATGTGCATGCATATATGTGCATGTATTTGTATGAGCATGTTTGTCATATGTTCCTGCATGCATGCCTTTGTGTGTGCACATCATATGAGCTCATGCTTATTCATGGCTGTGTGTCATTGTGTATGTGTATGCATTCAATGTACGACTCAATGTGTGCATGCATGTGTGTATGTGTGTGCTTGTGTGTGGACAGAAGGGTCTTTTCTGAGGTTACAGAGTGTATTAACATCATTACTCACCCCCTGCACTTTTTTTTTCCATTACTTCACATTCATTTTGCAGATACTCTTATCTTGACTGACTTATAATACAATAGTTTTTCATGCAACAAACTCACCGGACTTGAGCCGCTCCCCAACCGCAGAGCAACCATGCCTCATATCCATGGGGAATTTACAAAGGCCAAATTACTGCCAGTGTTAAGAAACAGCATGTGTAAAAGTTTCTGATTTCACGGGGTATTTACTGAAAGCAATTATGCAAATGGATAAAAAAGGTATAAAAGGCATAAAAGTTTCAGACTTAAATATTGCTGCAGCTACCATATCTCTTGCATATGCGTTGACAGATGCAGCTACCTAAGAAAGCAATAACCAACTGATTAAAACACAAGGGATGGGGTACCAGGATATTGTGAAGGAGAGATAGCGCTAGAAGGTGATGTTGTAATCCGGAAAGAGAGAAGGGGCCAGAGGAAGGAGAGGAGGGAGACATTTCTGTAGGTTGGAGGCACAGCCATTCCAGGTCATTTTTAACCTCGTACATCACCTTCTGTATTGTGTGACTTAGGAGCTTGTGGGCTTTGATAATGTTTTGTCGAGACATCTGCAAGAGTGATGTTGGAGGAGACGATGGTCCCCCTCTGCTTGAGTTTGCAATCTCCTGACGTTTCCTTCTGGCAACAATTACTGTGGCTTGATAATGCTCGTACACTGAACCAGAGTTAACACCTGCTCTTCTCTGGCATTAAAAAATTCAGCAATTACCTTTCCTAACACTGCAGCCAGCCATTACGCATTCAGTCAGCTCATTGCTATGCACTTACGAAACTCAAGTTATTTAGCTGATGCTTTTATCCAAGGTGACCGATAGTTCATTGGACTAACCAGGGGCCAGTTGCTCCTGGGAGCAGTGTGGGGTGAAGGGCCTTGCTCAAGGGCCCAGCAGCTGCACTGATCCAATCTAGGCTGGACTGGGGTTCAAACCACCAACCTTCTGGGTCCCAGTCAAACATCTTATTTAGGCTATCCGTATATGCATTTAACGCAAATGTTTTGTGGCCTTCCAGAGTACCAATAAAAAAAAAAAAAAAAATCAACAGTCTGTGCTCATATAACATTTAAAGTTAAATTAACAGGTGTTTCAGTTAGCCTAGCACATCTTACCGAAGCTTGACAGGAGATTTTATTGCACAAGGTGATAGCCTTCCATTTATTAAACCCTATAAGAATTCTGAGTATATCTGGTCCTAAAATTGGTTATTCTACTTCACACAGACTGTTGTCCGTAACATTTGATCCAGCGTTCACTCGTTTGACTTTTACTCGACAAAATCAGGGGGAAAAGTCTGTTAAGGATTACAACCGCGGTTTCCTTACATTCTTATTGCAACTGGGAATGGTTGAACAGAAGATTCCCGGTCTCCCCTCCCCTCCAGATAATACGCTGCCCAGTTATTAACCTGGGTTTGACCCGGTATCAATGGGTCCATCCTTATCTCCTTAGACTCCTTTCCCTGGAGAAGAGGACGGGGAATGAATGCAAGTGAATGAGACTCCCTGGCAAGATTAGACTCACTGAAATGAGCAACGCAGACAAGAATCCTTTCCGATTTCAGAGAGAGCGAGAGAGAGGGAGGGAGAGAAAGAGAGAGAGAGATGAGAAAAGGCAGGGGGACATAATTTTTCTTACCATCTACTTGCCCTTAATTACCTGTCACTGGTTCCACAACAGCAAAGACTGAGCTATGTGTCCATTAATAAAAATTAATTATTTTGGTACATTCCATGTAAGACAGGAAAAAAGGAAGGGGGAAACTGGAGTTTTACCTCCAGAAAGTTTTTCGTGATTTATTAATGGACTAAGAGAGGAAATCTGGTGTAATCAGTCACACTCAGTGTAGCTCAAACACAGAGCTGTCCTCACACAACTGGAGCTGACACAGAAAACTGCAGAGAGAGAGCGAGAGGTTTATCCTGCACATCATGATACCTCTTATATTAACAGCAAACGTATCTACACACACACACACGCACACACAGCTACAGCTACAACGCTACCCAGCTCTCCATCCCTTATAGAGCAGACCATACTTGCCTGGCATCCCTGTGTCTAATTCCCCCTTCCCCGACACCCGCTTCTTAACTTTACTCAATTCTTAAATGAATAATTCTGCTATCGCTCTTCCTTTTCTTCTCTTTTATTTTCCACTCTATCTCGCTATTTCAGCGTCTCTCTCTGTCCCTCCCTCTCTTTAAACTCCTCTTTTGGTCTCTGTTCCTTTTCTCTCAGATCCTCTCGCTCTCTAGTGGTTCATATCTTAAGTAAACGGATAAGTTCTTAAGATAGTTCAGATGAATGAGGATAATCACACCATAACGGGAGTGTGATGAGATTAACTGATTTCGGTCCAATCACTGCGGTTTGGGGGGGATGGGGGCTCACGCACAGAAGGGGAGATGGCGGTTAAAACCTGTAACTATTTCTCAGAAGTGCTGTGGATTAGAAAATCTGGGTTACCTTTGCAATGCCCAGTGAAAGGGGGTGTGTGATAGGTAACCAATTTTACAAAGGTGGCTTGCATTGAGCATTTGCACGATCGTATTAACCCATCTCACAAAGGCAAGTTAATATCATCCCGTCAGCCCATTTGACAAAGGCAGTGCATGGTTAGCATGATCCTGTTAACCCATTTCACAAAGGCAGAGAATGGTTAGCATGATCCTGTTAACCCATTTCACAAAGGCAGCTTACAATAAGCATAAGTACGATCCTGTTTTCGAATTTCACCAAGGCACCTTAAGTTTAGCAAGATCCTGTTATCCATTTCGATAAGGTAGCTTATTGATAGCATCAACATGACCCCATGAACCCATTTCACAAAGGTAGCCTACAGTTAGCATGAGCATAATCCTCTTAAACCATTTTGCAAAGGCAGCTTATGGTTAGCACGATCCTGTTAACCCAATTCTACAAGGCATCTCATATTTAGCATGATTGATTTGATTGATCAATTTCACAAAGGCATCTTGAGGTTAGCATTAGCTAGACCATGTTACCCCATTTCCCGAAGGCAGCTTAAGGTTAGCATTAGCACGACACTGTTACCCCATTTCACAGAGGCAGCTTACGTTAGCATTAGCACGACACTGTTACCTCATTTCAAAGAGGCAGCTTACGGTTAGCATTAGCACGACACTGTTACCCCATTTCACAGAGGCAACTTACGGTTAGCATAGCACGACACTGTTACCCCATTTCACAGAGGCAGCTTACGGTTAGCATTAGCACGACACTGTTACCCCATTTCACAGAGGCAGCTTACGGTTAGCATTAGCACGACACTGTTACCTCATTTCACAGAGGCAGCCTATGGTTATCATTAGCACGACCCTGTTACTCCGTTTCACAAAGGCAGCTAATGGTTAACATGATCCTCTTAATCCATCTGGGACTCATCTCTAGCCTGCTTCCTTAGCTGCACGAGTTTCACTGAAATTCCAATTAAGGCTAATGGCTGTTTGAGGATTTCCACAACATTAGTCAACAGAACCACACCAGATAAGCACTGTATTTACCAAGCTACACCGTACACATGGGTTATTTGAGGTTGATCTCATGGCCTAGTTTGCTAGTGTTATATTTGCCCTTAGGGCATAATCTTTCATTCCTCTTACAGGGAAGAAGAGTATCTTCCATCTATTCATGCCCATGAACCTTGCAAGCGTAACATGTTTCTGTTTAGCTTATCTTGTGAGGAGTCAGTCATGTCATGTCATGTCATGTCATGTCATGTGATGTTCTTATGTTCCCAATGTGAAGTGTTTCAAAGAGAGGTATCATCATGCAAAAGCTAGAGAATCTCTAATGTAGGAAGTGGAGCAGAAATAAACCCTTTGAGTTTTCCTGTAGTGCTAACAGTATGCAAATGCACCAACCCCTGGGCTTCATGTTTTTATTAATTTATTACAATATTAATTCTCCTCTACTCTCAGGCCCAAGGAGCTAGCAGTGGACTGACTAAAAACTTGTCAAGGACTAGTTTGGATCAAAGAAATGTATCCCTGGTAGATAGTGCCTAATATTTTTTCCTATTTGGAATAAGACTGATAAGAACTGTTGGGTGCCTCAGTATATTAAAATATTGTTTAAAATGAAAATGGTGATGATGTTATTCTCTTATCTTCCGTTTTTGGTAGAGTACATCTCAGAATATCTCAGCTATCTGTGTCCAAGCTCAGGGAACATGAGTGACGTCAGGATGTTCCAGAACATTCTGGACTTAAAATCATGACAAACTGCTATGGAAATAACCTGGCTGGGTATCAGCTTGCTTTCAAAACGGGATAAGGGAGACAAACACAAGTCAAGCATGAAATAAGACATCATAAATAAAGATATGATAACTTAGTGTGTGTGATAACACACACGCACACACACACACACAGGCAAGGAACAACACATCACTATGTCATTATGAGTGTGTGCATGTGTGCGTGTTAGTGTCAATATGCACATAGATGTACACACACGTGTGTGCATATTTTTTGCATGCATGTTTGTTTTATCATAGCGCAATTAAGCAGTGATTGGTAGTGGGTGTTTGGAGTAGGAAGGTCTTCTGTCAGTAGATACATAAACACACAGGACAGAGGTGAATAAAGCCACCTCCATCACAGCCAGTTTGCCAAGGCTTCAAGGCATACACCAAACACCACAGCACAGGGAGTTCAGTACCACACACACCTTAAATGAACCCTCATTGTCCATGTCATCATCATCATCATCATCATCACGACTACTGCCTTGTATATTTGTGCACATTTGTATATAAACTATGTATGTGTGTGAAATCATGGTTGTTTGTGTGTGTGTGTGTGTGTGTGTGTGTGTGTGTGTGTGTGTGTGTGAGCAAAAGTATATGGGTTTGTGTGTGTATGCGTATGTATTTGTGTGTAAATGTGTGTGGGCATACATTGGTTTTTGTATGCAAATGCATGCATATTCGTGTTTGTTTGTGTGTGAGCTGAAGGCAGACTCACAATGTGCAGCTCCAGGTAGCCTGTGTGTGTGTGTGTGTGTGCATTGGTAAAGCTGAATGCAGACTCACGATGTGCAGCTCCAGGTAGCCTGTGTGTGTATGTGTGTGTGCATTTGTAAAGTTGAATGCAGACTCACGATGTGCAGCTCCAGGTAATCTCCCAGCCCTGAGGAGCTGTCCACTCTCACCAGCACGGCATCCTTGAGCTGTGTGCTGAAGCCGATGGCCAAGCGGTCAGCCCTCGTGCTGGGCCGGTCATTCGGTGGCCAGGTGTACACGATCAGCCCACCGTCACGCCCAAATATGTACGTCGTCCCCGCTGCGCAGAAAGAAAAGGGAACAGATACGTCACAAACTGAGCTTGAGCACAGACAATGCAGGCTGCAAGTCACTGTGAGAGGGTGAGTTTGTGCGTTTTTCTGTGTGTGTGTGTGTGTGTGTGTACACATGGGGGAGTGTGAGGGAATGTGTGTGTGTGCTCAGTGTTCAGTATGGATTCTCTCTAAAACACAAACATTGGTGTTCAGTATGGACATCGGTGCTCAGCATGGGCTCAGTGTTCAGCACGAGTCCTCTCTACACTTCAAACATCGGTGTTCAGTACGGACTCAGTTTTCAGTACGGGTCCTCTCTAAAACACCGACATAAGTGTTCAGCATGGACTCAGTGTTCAGTACGGATTCTCTAAAACACAGACATCAGTGTTCAGTATGGACTCAGTGTTCAGTACGGGTCCTCTATAAAACACAGACATCAGTGTTCAGTAGACATCAATGCTGGGTAGAGACTGAGTGTTCATTTCGAGTTTTCTCTACACTGCAAAAATCAGTGTTCAGTGCAGACCCTGTGTTCAGTATGGGTCCTCTCTAAAATGCAGACTTAGCTCGTCGGTGTTCAGTATGCCCTGACAGTGATAAAGCAGGAGACTGCAAAAATCGGTGTTCAGTATGGACTCAGTGTTCAGCACAGGTCCTTTCTAAAACGCAGACTCGGCTTAGCTCTCGGCCCTGACAGTGATAAAGCAGGGGACAGCACAAACGAGCTCCCGGGCCGATCAGCTGTGCAACGTGCCGTCCAGGTGTGTAATGAGTCACCTGTGCTTCGGCTTGTGTGCCCGCCACCGCTGGGACAACGAGCTTAATTACCACCATCTGTTGACCCCCGGGCAGAACGAGCAGCGCAGAGAGCCCTCACACTCTGCAAAACAACACAACACGGCCCCCCCGGGTGCAAGGGCCGGCCCCTGAATATGCCGCGCTAATTACACCCTCCCCCTCCACTCCCATGGTGTAAACAATCACATCGCTGCAGTGGCTTCTGGGAAAACAGCACACATTCCGTGGGAGGCAAATATGCACCGTGGATTAAAGACGTGGCGAAAAGTTAAATACTGAAATCTCAATATGGAGTTTGAGAATTGCTGATTGCTGGGTAAGCATCGTTTTAGACCCGTGTCTAGGGAAGTATCAGGGAATTTCAGCTATTTCTAACGCTGCCTCCGGGTGGTGTGGAAATAATGATAATGTGAAAAAACAGCAGTCACATACTGTGAGTCATTTCATCTTTCAAAATCCAGGGAGAATTTCATTCCAAAATGAACAGTTTTCGGGTTTTATATTAGGCGCAGAGAGAAGGAGTGAGCAGAGATTTTGTGTGCATAACTGCTTTTTCATGGATACTGTAAATAGCACCCTTGTGTAGGGGGTTTTAGAAAAACATCCTACACCTATCTGAAATATGGTATAATGTCTTTTCAGTGTCATCATAATGTAGTGGTGGTTATCGAGTTTACGGAACCCCCCCCCCGCCCCCACCACCACAAAAAAAAAAACCCATGCCCAAAGCCCACCGATCCCAATATGATAAAATGAATAAACTATTCAAATACTTTTGAAAGCTGAAATGAATAGAATTATCCCATGATTAGACATTGTTCTCAAATTGAAATGAATAATGATAATTGGAAAGATTACCATGATCATCATCATCATCTTCATCATTCAGACAAACTTATTTTCAGGGCAATCTCATGCTGCAATTTAATCGCACCCTTTGTCAAAAACAGGCATTCATACCCCCGTTATCTCTTGTTCTTGCGACCCCCATCTCAACCGACCCCTCAACGATAAAACACCAGAAGCAAACAAAGGAGTGCTCGCGGTGGTTATGTACTGACACAATAGGACAGTAGGAAAAACTCTCTGAAAGCGAACTTCACACGAGCGGCACGCCGTCGCTCGGTTACGGATCATTCGTGCATGCGACGCGGCTATTTGGCATTCCTCTTCTTAATCCTGAGTTATGAATATTTAAAAGACACAGTGTGAATGAGCTGCTCTCTGCATGATATTTGCTCAGCCCATATCTAAAACACAGAACTGTATGTCCCTCGGCTCAACATAGAAACACCTTTTCTTAAAAAGAGGTCATCAGAACTTTGTGTGCGTGTGTCTTTTGTTCTTTAGAGAAGAAGTTTTCTTAAGTTTTCATTTTAGGACACAAGTGTTCTTTTAGGAGAAGGAGAATGGTGGTCATTTCCTTGGTCCCTACATATTTTTTTTATTTTCTTTCTCTCCCCTGACCCACTGCAGGACAATGCATGTTTGCTTCCTGGTCCCTGTTCTGACATCATAATTAAGCGCCATCACACAGTGTAGCTGCTGTAGCCATTCTGACAGCATTCCCACTTCCCCCGTGTTGATAATACTGTGCACGCACACACGCGCACACACACACACACACACACACACACACACACACACACACACACACACACAGGGGGAGTCGTGATTCATGGGGGAGAGGAAGAGAAACCAGTTTATAGGGAAAAACACTGCGAAATCCACCTAATTTGCATACCCTGTTGTTAACTATCTTTCTCTTTTTGTCCTGTTTGTTTCAGCATAAACATTAAAATGTCAGTGCAGCCAGCTCTTTAAAGATGCGCCTCAAGGCCCATGTAGCAGGCTGTGAACCAGAACAAGCTTCCAGGGCTTCCTGTCCCTTGCCCTTTGACCTTTGACCTCCACTCATGCTTACAGGGCTTGAGCACCTCACTACTTCCTTTTAAACAGGGGGTCAAATCCTCTTTCTCGTCATGTACTTTATTGCCAAGGCAATTAAATGAAGCATGATCCCAGCAGGAGACCAAAGTTATTAGCATCTTAAACGCATCTTAAATCCTACCACCTCCAGCGGATACACTGAGAAAGCCAAGAGATAAAGTCACAGTGAACTGGGGATAAAACAGGAGTCAAAATGTCCTTACAAGTGAGGTTAAATGAAATAAATGTATCTGTGTGTAAATCAAAACACACACACACACAGATGTATTAATTCACACATACATGCTTGCAAACTCACACAAGAACACACATATGCATGTATGTACACACATTCAGAAATACAGTATTGAAGTTATCATATTTGTAATGATACTTTTTTGCCTTTTTTTGAAACATATCAAGTGCGGAGGTACATTATACACAAATATTCAGATTTCTACTTGAATAAAACATTCACATTTCTGCATTTGGATAATGTCCTGCATCACTGTTTATTTGCATAAAAAAATCACCAGTGATGGAATTATGGGAAATTCTATGGAAGCACATTCCATTTTTGTCCAATTGGGGGTCCCTTTACAAAGCGGGGGGCCCATTTTTACTGAAAGAGGCAAAACCGATAGACCTGCCTAAAATTATAAATTACGCACCAGACAGTAATCGGGGTGAAACACTTCCCCTAAACCCGCCTGGCAGTGTAGGGCCCCCCCCCCCCCCCCCCCCCCCCCCCATCTCTCAACCCGCCTCAGAGACAATTAAACCCCTTTTTCTGAATGACCCCAGGCTTCATTACATGAGCCTGTTATTAATGACTACTCAACCAGCCAGCGGCTATCAGGAGCTAACACTGCACTGTCTACCATTCTCCGTCCTATGAGAAATAACCAAGTTGTTAAATAAACGAGGTGCATATATATTTATTTCATTAAAATTGAAAAGTGGGCGATTCTATAAATATGTATATACATTTATTTAATTAAAATTGAACCACGGTTGATTCTGTTCAACACAAAGCTGGTTGCCCTTGCTCAGTTCGGGTACCCCCACCTGTGTTTGTCTGCTGAGGGACTTCATCCATGTCTTGTACATTTTTACAAGGACATGCGGGGAATGGTACCCTGTCGGAGACCAGAGGCAAACGCGCGCATAGCATCATACCGGAGAGACCGCGCTGCTGTCTTTCCAAAGATGGAGTCCCCGACCCCCAGGCATTACATCACTTCCTGTTAGGGACAGGATTTCTGCTGACGCGATGAGGTGGGCTCGGGAGACGTTCGTAAATTTTGATCGGGACACCGGCAGGTTATAAGTGTCAGCGATTGGTGACAGTGATGTACGACGGCCAGGGGGGAGAGAACCTCTGATCGGGTTTAGACGATGGAAACGTGGTCTATATTCCCAACCCGACCGTCACCCACACCTTCCCTCTGACTCTTTCCTCGGGCCCTCACCTCATACAAATGTAGTATGATGATAGCATGTACAGCAAAACGGTTGTGGGTTCTCTTCCCACTTCAGACACTGCCATTGTTCCATTGGGCATATTGGATTATAATAACTCAGGAGTGGTAGCTCTGAAACCAGCTGCAATCCTCTGTTAATTACTCCCTCTGAACAGGTTACGGTAACCTAGGCGAGTAAAGAACATAAGACTCCTAAGCTCATTCATTACAGACTATCTATACTATTTATCAAAACTCTTAGAGCTGAGTCACTGTCAGACCATACTCTCAGAACTGAGTCACTGTCAGACCATACTCTCAGAGCTGAGTCACTGTCAGACCATACTCTCAGAACTGAGTCACTGTCAGACCATACTCTCAGAGCTGAGTCACTGTCAAACCATACTCTCAGAGCTGAGTCACTGTCAAACCATAGTCTCAGAACTGTCATTATGAATGCTGACCTATATGTCTATCCTGATGCATGGAAGATTGTTTATGAAAAACAGGTAAACACTGTTAAAAGTGAAACATTGATTATACAAAATGGCCTGATGTTCATATAAAAGGATGCTTTAGAAATAAAAGATTTAAAGAAAACAAAAACCGAACCAAATGACATCGAACCCGAAGAGCTGTAAAGTGCTGAACGAATACTAATGAAAAAAGTAACAGAAGGACACTACATAATAAACAGTTGTTCAATAGAAAATGGAGAGCGGTAGTTCTGCTTGTCCACCAGACAGCCATGTCTCTACTTTTTGGTTTGAATTTGTGTGAGTATCATCTGTGTATCCATTAATAAATAAATGTACATATGTATGTATGTAAGCATTAATGCATGTATAAATGAAGGTAAAATATATGTATATATTTTTATTGTGATATACTTTAAAACTCCCAGTTTTTTTCCCCAACTCCCAGGCCACAACTGAGAAACCACACTATCAGCTACAACTCTTACTTCATGAAAAAAAATAAATCTCCGAGTTGATCAGAGAGACTATCAGACACATCTTGCGGTTATCCTTCACATACAATTACCCAGAACTGCTTACGTGATGGGGAAAGCTCTATCAGATACAACGCCCAGATCACTATCAGATACAGGATCTAGTCTCCTATCAGACATGGCATCTACTTCTATATCAGAGAACCCATCTACTTCAGTATCAAACACAGCACACAGTTTGCGCTCCACAATAACACTCCAGTTCATCTTTGGCAGCTTGCCACCCTGAAGGAACAGCAGTCTTTAGATCTCTCAGATCGTACAGGAAGCAAAGAACTAAGAAGCACTTATATATATGCTGGCTGCTCCCTCTGTTTCATGTTTTAACTCAGCATTATGACCGGGGTTGTATAAAACAGCTGTACAGTAACTTAGTGGGCTGTAGCAGGTTTGTAGCTCAGAGGTTACAGTGTAGTATAATGATTAGGGAGCTGGGCTTGTGACTTACAGGTTACAGTGTAATATAATGGTTAGGGAGCTGGGCTTATAGCTGAGAGGTTATAGCGTAGTATAACGGTGAGGGAGCTGGGCTTGTCGCTCAGAGGTTACAGTGTCGTATAATGGTGAGGGAGCTGGGCTTGTAGCTCAGAGGTTACTGTGTAGTGTAATGGTTAGGGAGCTGGGCTTGTAGCTCAGAGGTTACAGTGGAGTGTAATGGTTAGGGAGCTGGGCTTGTAGCTCAGAGGTTACAGTGTAGTGTAATGGTTAGGGAGCTGGGCTTGTAGCTCAGAGGTTACAGTGTAGTATAATGGTTAGGGAGCTGGGCTTGTAGCTCAGAGGTTACAGTGTCGTATAATTGTTAGGGAGCTGGACTTGTTGCGTAGAGGTTGCAGTGCAGTATTATGGTTAGGGAGCTGGGCTTGTAGCTCAGAGGTTACTGTGTAGTGTAATGGTTAGGGAGCTGGGCTTGTAGCTCAGAGGTTACAGTGTAGTATAATGGTTAGGGAGCTGGGCTTGTAGCTCAGAGGTTACAGTGTAGTGTAATGGTTAGGGAGCTGGGCTTGTAGCTCAGAGGTTACAGTGTAGTGTAATGGTTAGGGAGCTGGGCTTGTAGCTCAGAGGTTACAGTGTAGTGTAATGGTTAGGGAGCTGGGCTTGTAGCTCAGAGGTTACAGTGTAGTATAATGGTTAGGGAGCTGGGCTTGTAGCAGTCAGTAGGTTAGGGAGCTGGGCTTGTAGCTCAGAGGTTACAGTGTAGTATAATGGTTAGGGAGCTGGGCTTGTAGCTCAGAGGTTACAGTGTAGTATAATGGTTAGGGAGCTGGGCTTGTAGCTCAGAGGTTACAGTGAAGTATAATGGTTAGGGAGCTGGGCTTGTAGCTCAGAGGTTACAGTGTAGTATAATGGTTAGGGAGCTGGGCTTGTAGCTCAGAGGTTACAGTGGAGTGTAATGGTTAGGGAGCTGGGCTTGTAGCTCAGAGGTTACAGTGTAGTATAATGGTTAGGGAGCTGGGCTTGTAGCTCAGAGGTTACAGTGTAGTATAATGGTTAGGGAGCTTGGCTTGTAGCTCAGAGGTTACAGTGGAGTGTAATGGTTAGGGAGCTGGGCTTGTAGCTCAGAGGTTACAGTGTAGTATAATGGTTAGGGAGCTTGGCTTGTAGCTCAGAGGTTACAGTGGAGTGTAATGGTTAGGGAGCTGGGCTTGTAGCTTTACAGGTTACAGTGTAGTATAATGGTTAGGGAGCTTGGCTTGTAGCTCAGAGGTTACAGTGGAGTGTAATGGTTAGGGAGCTGGGCTTGTAGCTTTACAGGTTACAGTGTAGTATAATGGTTAGGGAGCTGGACTTGCAGCTTGTGAGGTTACACCGCAGCAACAAACCTTGGTTTCTTATAACTAATTACATTGTATTGGCTTGGATCATAAGCCGTATCCCCACACGTCTTGCATGCAAGACTACGATTGTACTACTTCGGGTCATATATAAAACCTACGTAATATTACTAAGCAAACTTCACCTGATTTTGTCAAGCTTCAGGTTCAACAGTCGTCGTGATGGATTTATAAATCTCAAATTAAAAAAGGAAGTAATTATGACTGCACATTCCCAAATCATCTTTCCATCTACGACAGTAACGATTCTGAGGTTCAAAAAAAAATGAAATGAAAGAAAAGCTGAAGCTGTTCTTGGAAATGAATAGAGACTTCATACGAAAAAAAAAGAGAAAGAGATCAAGAGGCATTTCTCCGCTGTTGAAAGTACTGATCTCTGTTTTTTTTTCTCTCCCTTTGTTGCAAAGTCTGCCTCTCCCCTTAACTCCCTCTCTGCAGTGTCTGTGGAGTGTCTGTATGCCAGTACATCAATTATACGATTCTTTTTTTACCCAGAATTCTCCACATGGCCCTTTTAAGAGCCTCATTCATACAGCAGAGTGCCCATGCTAGCTGTTCTCTTCCCTACAGCTTATCCAGGAACCCTGGGAAAACAGGCAAGTCCATTAAGCCAGTTTATAATGTATATGTAGCATCCAGGTGGCGAACTGAGATGAGTATTCTGAGAGGCACACACCCAGCCTCATAAAAAAGGACGATGAGATCAGGTCAAGTCGGATTACAAATACTATGGGATCAACATCAACGGTTTGGAGTAAGAAATTCCAGAAAAGCTGTTGTTCCAATATGTTCATGTCAGCTTTCACTTGTTTGTACCTCGTATTTGGTGTACTGACTGATTTAATTTCAAACAAATTGAGACATATGTTCTGTTTTATGGTGACAATGTTTAAAGATCCTTGCTTGACAGGCAAATGAAAATCGGACTGGACCGAATTCAACGTTTGAGCAGATTCAACAAAATTAACCAGTTGTTAAGTTCTCTAAAACTAATATAATTACCATGGCAACACTGTTTAGGTTATGGCTGAGATGTATATAAGACCACAGAGATTTAGTATGCATGAAAAACTTAGCATTTTTTTGCATAATTACATAGGACAATTATATAAAAACTGGACCTGAAAACAGTACAGGGTGCTCCTATGCCCTCTGCAATAGTCGTGAAATTACTGTGTAATTATTTGAGGCTGCTAATATACAGAGAAATCCATTAGTGTGAGGTGCAGGGTGATGCTAACAGCCACCCACGCTTATAAAGTGCTTTTTGGACATTCATGTGCGTTGAACAATATTTTTTTTCCCCATAACTAAAATCTGCTTTCTCTCCTTATAGTTTATTCACGCAGCTGTTAAACCATTGGCTGTTATCACAGAGGTTAGCCCTGTGGGCATTTGGCCTCGTAGGATACGACAAATAAAACTTACTGAGCCAAAGAGGAGGAATAGAAGGATTCAAAATGCCTCCATTCCCATCATCTTTTTCCTCTCTCTGTCCATTCTTCCCTCCATTTTTTACTGCAGGTCTTTTTTTTTTTAACCAAACAGCTGCGGTATCAGGAGAGAACTAGGAATGTAGTTTTTCTTGCTCATATAATTCAAAAAACAAAAGAAATAAGTGCTTTTTTCTGCATTAATTATGTTCAGGTAAATGAGCGAATGTTAGCAAGCGTGCTCAATGTAGGCTTAGTTTCTTAGCAACGACTTGTAGTTGTCATGCCTTAATTTTGAGGTAGCGCAGTCTTTTAGTAAATATCAGAACAGGTCTTTCAAAAGGCCGGAATGGTCCAGATACGACCCCCCCCCCCCCCCTTCCCTTTTTGAGAGTCTATGAATCATATTCACCCCCATTAAAGGGCTGGCTGAGCCGAGTTCATATCGCACAGACTGGAGCCCACTGGAGTAGAGAGGGTCCACGCGGTAAATCAAACACGCGACGTCAGCCGTCCACCGGTTTGCGCAATAAGTCTGGCCGTATCGGCACGTTTACGGCATCGTCGATATCTGCCTTTACAATTCCGCAGGCCTCCACTCCGTCTTTGAGGACAGACCCAATACATTATCGGGGGATCTGCGAGAGGCCTCCCCACCTCTGCTCCATTAAAACCCTCTCAAAAAAAAAAAAAAAAAATCGATGCCGTCTGAGGCTTACCGTTCGCACAATATGCAGCAGAACCTCAAACGGCATGTGAAGCTTTATTTCTCCACTGAAAATAATCATTTCATTCTGGCACCTGCAGTTTAGGGAGGGGGAAGAGAGCTCTGTGCTAAAATCATACAGCGTCCGGCATGAAAGATATAAAGCTTATTTACACCCCATTTACTTTATCCAGTAAGCAAAGACAGATAAGGATAGATTATATTTGATTATATCAGAAAAGATTAAGTCATATGATGTTATCTTTGATAAATGTACATTTTGCAGTGTAATATTTTTACAATCTGAAGTTGTAGCATTGCAGGGCCAGTAATAGAAGCGGAGACCCTGAAACCGTTCAAGACCAGATTTGGGGGGCGTGCAGGATGACCTCAGAACAGCTGACAAAATGATAAGCTTAAATGGACTGAATTACCTGGTCTGCTAAATAATACGTCTTGTGTTTGTGTAGGCTAGGGATAAGACGTACCAGTAAATTTGCTCCTTTAATTTTTATGGCCCATCTATCCCATTCACACTTTACAACAAAAGATATGGTCTTAAAAATGCAAAAAAACAAAAAATATCTTCACATTTTGCACATGGATGGGTACTGCTGGCAGAATATTAGCCTGTGAATTTAAAACATATCTATGTTCTGAGATGTGATGTCACAATGAGCAAAACAAAACAAGCATCACAATGCCTAGTTTCTATGGCTACTTTTAAGGATGTATCAGACTCTACTCAAAGCAAGTATCATAAAGGCTGGATTAATTCTGCTGGTACTTTCTCCACAACTACAGAGGACCTCCTTAAATAAGAGGCTTTCTTCCCCCCCTCCCCACCCCTTCTTGAGGAGAAATAGGATTTTCATAAGAGGAGTGTAATAAAAGAGAGTAGAGAAGACCAGAGGAGCTGTCAATCACAGCCCCCTTGTTTCCAGCCTCCATTAAGGGGGGAGGGGCAGAGGGAAAGGGGGGGTTGGATGATAAATGGGTTTAATGATCCCAATTAACCGGTGAAGCTAACGAGCCATCACTTTCCTCAGTACCAGCTGTGTAACAGCTCTCATTATTTGCTGTCCGCACAGCTGCTGAGTGTTCAGCCTTCTTCTGTGGTCTTCAGTCCGCCCCACTCAAAGATCTGTTACAACAGGGCTGCTCTCGCTCACTGTGAAACTTCTCACGTCGAACCCTACCCACAGGGTGATCGTTCGCAACATATTTGTGTGACCACAATCATGCATTTTGTATTTGCTAAATATTTGGTATTTACTAGATATTGTTTTGTATTTAATGTCTGTGTACTTATCCTTGTCAGTGTGTGTTTTTGTGTGCACGCATACTTGTGTACATGCATGTATATTTGTATGCCTGTATATGCAGATGCATGTGTGTGTAAGTGTGTGTGTGTGTGTGTGTGTGGGTGCATGTGCTTGTACGTGTGAATGCATGTTTCTGTGTGTGTTTTTCTATGTGTGTGCATATCCAGTTATGTATGTATGCATGCGTGTATGTGTGTTATTCATATTGGTACATGGTACAACACTTGGGAGTACGATTCCTTGTCCTTGGATTTGTTTATCAAACACTCGTGTGCATCTTCCTCAAAGCCATCAAAGTAGAGCCCAGGAACAATATTCAGATAAATACACAAACAACTGCAACCGTAATTACTCCTCTGACAAGACAGGGATACTGAAAGTACTACGGTAATTACTGAGAGTAGCTCATGCAGAAAGCCAGCTTTCTGAAGGGTAAGGGTGTGTGTGTGTGCGCGCCTGTGTGTGCACTTGTGAAAGAGGAAGAAAGAGAGCAAGTGAGCGAGAGATCGCGTGAGCATAAATGAGTGTATATGTGTGTATGTATTAACATGTGCATGTGTTTTCTAGTCATGTCTATATGTGTGTGTGCATGCGTTTGTGTATTTGTGGACGTGCTCGTGTCTGCATATGTATCTGTGTGTGTATGAATGCTACATCGTCCCCACTTGCCTTGACCGAACGCTATGCCCCCCGTTCCAAGGACCCTTCTGAACATATTCTTGAAACGATGCACAGATGTTTCAGTCATCAGTGAAGGACTCATTTTAATTTCAACCAAAGAGGAGACCGTCTGATATTAACAAGTATACGTATACCGACCTTCACAGGAATAATCTATATATTATAATAATAATCTAATAAAATATCAGAAGACACTTTTGAAACGTCATTGTTCATGTCCTTTCTCATTACTGTATACTGATCTATTTTTTGTTGTTCTTGTCGTGCTTTTGTATGTTCATTTGACTGATGCAACATCTTGTGAATTCACATTTTGACAGATTTTTCAATATTTTAATTTTCTGCAGCAGGTGCGGGACAGTGTGCATGTATGCGATGCATAATGTTTGGACCAGTGTGCTTGTGTGTGGTCTGTAATGTGTGGGACAGTGTGCTTGTGTGTGATGTGAAATGTGTGGGACAGTGTGCATGTATGCGATGCGTAATGTTTGGACCAGTGTGCTTGTGCGTGACGTGTAATTTGTGGACCAGTGTGCTTGTGTGTGATGTGTAATGTGTGGGACAGTGTGCTTGTGTGTGATGTGTAATGTGTGGGACAGTGTGCATGTATGCGATGCGTAATGTTTGGACCAGTGTGCTTGAGTGTGATGCATAATGTGTGGGACTGTGTGCTCGTGTGTGATGCGTAATGTGTGGGACAGTGTGCTCGTGTGTGATGTGTAATGTGTGGAACAGTGCACTTGTGTGTGATGCGTAATGTGTGGTACAGTGTGCTTGTGTGTGATGCGTAATGTGTAGGACAGTGTGCTTGTGTGTGATGCGTAATGTGTGGGACAGTGTGCTTGTGTGTGATGCGTAATGTGTGGGACAGTGTGCTTGTATGTGATGCGTAACGTGTGGGACAGTGTGCTGTTAAATCCAAATCAGTGTCATCCAAACCCAGTGTGAATGTATTGGCCTTTATTAACTGCCTCTCTCCCTTACTTCTGACTCACTGTGTGTGTATGCTTCACCAGTGAAATGCTCCTCTGTTATTCAGTTAGCTGTGTAGCTTGGGGATGTATAAAAAGAAAGAGATATTGAAAAGAGAGTGGAGTGGCTGCTGCAGGGAAAGGGGGGGGGGGGGGGGTCACGGTTTCACAGCCCAGTATTGAATGCATACGGAACACCCCCTCCCCCCACGCAGGACTGCAAGCCTGATACACACTGACTTCATGAGGATCATAATAATCTACTCAGAGCAAAAACACATACACATACAGTCACAAAGACTCGTACACACTCACATGTACACACAGTCCAAACCATTCAAACACACACAGACACTCTCTCTCTCTCTCTCTCTCTCATAAACACACATACATGCACACACAGCCACAAACATTCAAACACACCACACTCTCCCTCTCTCACTCTCCCACACACACACACACACACACACACACACACACACACACAGACAGACACAACCATCCAAACACATCCACATACACTCTCTCTCTCTGTCTCTCTGTCTCTCTCACACACACGCACACCTTCAACTGCCTCCATCCATGACAGCCCGTCCCCAAATTGCATTCGGTACACAAACAAACGCACAACAACTCCACTGAAGAATATTATGGACGAATGAACTGAGAAAACCCTGTGGTGCATTTGTACACATTTATAAGGCATCACTCTGCAGGACCAGCAAAGCCCTCTCACTGCAGTACTGTGGTCACAGATGGGTAAGAATCCTGCAGCTGCAACTGCAGCAGAGACTGCAACTCACAGGGACAGACCATGCATCTTACAAGACAGCAGAGCACCTATGACGTCAACAACTCTCCAACACTGCATCTACAATCGGACAAAAATAAGACATGGACAAGTCTCTACACACCGAAGACAAAACCATGGCATTATCAGACCTCTGTACCATTCCCTACAACTCCCCAATTTCCCATACTGTAGCTCAACAAGAGGATATAACAGCATCACAATCTCATTACAATGTACATTATGGGTGTATGAGATTTATGACATCACTGGCTCTCTGCACTGTCACATCTCACCAGGTCAACAATTATGACATCATCAACTTTACACATTGTGACATCACTCTCCTCAGTCACAACCAATCAACTGGGCCAAAGGGGTACTGAATGTTTATATATCATTTGTCCTACTTGATGAAGATCTTGTTGGTTTTAGCTCAGTGATATAGCTCCGATTGGTGGGTACACTGCTGCAGATGGCGTTGCATTGTCTATAGCTCATGATATGTTCTTCTTTTCTGCTCAGTGTGGGTGGGATGAAACATCGGGGAGGATTTCCATGCTGTGGGATGAGTGCATTGTACCGTCTATATTTGGACGTGTGCCTTACACATCTACTGTGATGGGAACTGTACGTATGTAACAGCACACTGCATCCCTCCTAAAAACACACATAAGCGCACACACAAATGGAGACACATGCAGAGACACGCAGACAGACACAGACTCGCACAGACACTCACAAAGAGAGATAAAGCCCCACATAGTCACACATGAAGACATACAGAGAGAGAGAGAGAGAGAGAGAGAGAGAGACGCACACACATGCAGACATACACAAATTGAGAGAGAGACACACATACACACACACGGAGACACACAGGCACACGTCCGAAAGAGGTCAGAAGAAGAACGCAGCTCCTCCTCCTCCGCCATTGGTCGATCTCGAAAAATCTGAGGTGACCCGCAAACTGACTGGGCATTTCAGCGCTGACCGGAAAATGGATGTCGTTTTACATCACGTTCACAAGCCTATCGGCCTCCCCTCTCAGCGGGGCTCACACCGCACATACAGCCCATGTTCCTAAAGAGCTCCGAAAACACGCGTGACATCGCCAGACGCCACCGTTACAAAAATGCCGCACATGTTTGAATCACTCGTCACAACACTGTCCAGGAACTTGGTGAGAGGGCTGATAACAGCGACCACAAATGTTATACATAACATGTTTTACATAACGTGTCATTCCCAACATTTGCTTGGAATTTATGCTCCAACATACATCAATATTAGTGCATACATACAGTAGGGTAGGAGTGTGTAGGAGGGTGCGCTTGTGTGTTTAAAAATACTACATAAAACAGCATATATAAAATACTATTTCTCTGAAGCCATAAAAAAAAGGATTGGCACACTGTCAGATTGTGATGTCATAATGAAGCTGGTGAGGATTGGTTATCATGTTCTCCAATTAGATATGGCATCAGCAAGGACTCCTGGAATGGGAAGCAGTGGTTTTGAGTTGGTAGTTCATAACTAGTTCAACCTTAAACTGCTGCTCACACCTGTGAATAAATATATATATATATATGGATTGTATGCACCTGAACACTTCAGCCTCACTTGTACTCCAGCACCTACAGTCTAGCCATCATGTGAACACCCACATGCACTTCACATGCACATTCACACGCCACCTAGAGTTTAGCCTACATACATGGTGCCCAACACCTGCAATCTAGCCTACATGCTCACTGCAACACTTGAAGGCGAGCATACATGTGCACCCCGACAATTAAAGGCGAGCCTAGATGCTTCAGCCCCAACACTGGAAGGTTATCCTACATGTGTACCCCAGCACTGGAAGTACAGCCAAGATGCATGAGGCCTAACATTTAAAGGCAAGCCTCCATACACACACCTTAAAAGGAAAGCTCTGATGTTCTGATCCAGGCATTGCAGAGCTGTCAATACTGAAAGGCATGCACTGAAAGGCTAGGCTACATTCTAACACCCCAGCTTTTAAAGGCTAGGCTACATTCTAACACCCCAGCTCTTAAAGGTTAGGCTACATACTCACACCCCAGCTCTTAAAGGCTAGGCTACATTCTAACACCCCAGTGCTTAAAGGCTAGGCTACATACTCACACCCCAGCTCTTAAAGGCTAGGCTACATTCTAACACCCCAGCTCTTAAACCCTAGGCTACATACTCACACCCCAGCGCTTAAAGGCTAGGCTACATTCTCACACCCCAGCACTCATAGGCAAGGCTACATGTGCACCCCGGTGTTGAAAGGCTAGCCTACATGTACATCTCAGTATTGAAAGGCTAGGCTATATGCTTACACCCCAACACTTAAAGGCGAGGCTACATACTCACACCCCAGCACTTAAAGGCTACCCTAACATGTGCACCACAGTATTGAAAGGCTAGCCTACATGTGCACCCCAGTACTGAGAGGCTAGCCATCATTATATTGGCCCCAGCTCCGAGGGAGCCGTCCACAGAGAGCCATCACAGAGCCAACATCTCGGAACAGCGACAGATTACATTTACTCAATTTATACATTACATAACGCATGCCACTAAACACCGGGGAGGAGAGAGAAGAGAGACAAAGAAAAAAAGAGGCAATCTGTTACAATGACTTAAATTGCCTTTCACCGGCCCTGCTGAAGGAGCTCGGACAGGGAACACAAGCGCAGCTATTACAGATGCACAGGGAAGCGGAAAACGCGGGTTTGCAGAAAGGTTTTCAGAGCGTCACAGGAGCACCCTAAACGACTGCCATAAATACAGCGCTCAGTATCGGCTGTGCGCGTATTCTCCTCTCTTTTGATTTAACCTTACACAATTAAGGTTGGGTTAAAAGAAACCCGATTTTTCCAAGTCTAGGTTATACCATGTGACACAATGCTACGGCTCGAGGGGTGTAGAGGTGTAACAGCCCCAAAAAGATCAATCCAGATCAATCCAAGAAAAAGCCCTGAGCTTTTATCAGTTCTCAAGGCCATATGCTTAAAGAAAGTTTTTTGCTGTCAAGCCTCCCGATTCTAATGAGTTTTTACCCCCTTTTAATGTTTCCTCCAACCATTAATCAGTAAATCAGAAGAGCGCGATGTCACACAGTGAACGCTGGCATCCAACATACGAGGCAATAAAGAACGATTCTAAACATCTGTGCTTTTGGCACCCAGCAATTTATATGCACCGAGGGGCAATGCAGACAAAATGCTTTTGAGAGTAACGTATAATTTAAGGTTGTATCA
The DNA here is from genome assembly GCA_019788955.1 of Albula glossodonta. Lineage (NCBI taxonomy): Eukaryota > Metazoa > Chordata > Actinopteri > Albuliformes > Albulidae > Albula > Albula glossodonta. The sequence continues at coordinate 153,630 of JAFBMS010000229.1, forward strand.
TTTATCGTTTCCATATAACTGGAAAAGATAATTATTAGCCTAAGCTAGTAATCACAGCCAAATATTCCTCTCTGCTAATATTTTACCATTTTGAATAAGTACTCTGTCATGGCTTTGTCATTCATAATTCTTATTTCGCTGTTTTTCATACATATCCTATATTGGTCTAATATTCATATTGTGATTTATAATTCCTAGTTTTGACTATAAAATTCATACTCTGATTCGTTCTCCATCATTTTTTCAAGATGGATGGTGAGATAATGATCCACCATTAGAGAGAAAGAAATTGCAGGGGGATGGCGGGGGGGAATGGCAGAGGTTAAAGGGAAAGAGGCGTGGCATTGGCCCCGACACACTCCTGCTGTCTCAGCAAGGCACTGGCAACCAGCCAACGATATCCCCCATAATCCACCTGGACATGTTGAGAGAGCCAGCCATAGCAAACCTATGTCCCACACCACCTCCTAGCAAAGCTCTCGCTCTCTCTCTCTCACACACACATACACACACACACACACACACACTCAAACACAGACACATGTATAACACACACACACAGATGTCTGACACTCTGCTCACATCACACAGAAACATGGGTGTAATGGTAACAGCTGAAATAAATGAAACATTTCTGATAATACACTGAGTCATTCACTTTACGTACCTTAAATGTCCTCAAAAGTCATGATCCTCACACTGTTTGTGTGGTTACTGTTCACCATCCAATGCTATTAGTTTTTGCACCTCAGAAAACCCCTTTGAAATAATATGCTCCATTTTAGGTGGCTTATCGTGACTGAAATGTTATGTATGTAATGCAATCGTAATACATGTGATCTTTCAGGTAAGAGTAAGAAAGAGAAAGAGAAACAGGTAACAGGTTAGAGAACAGGTAAGTACAGGTGACAGGTAAGTGCAGGTGACACAGAAAACACAAGCAGGACAGTTCAGGTACCCACCATGCCCTCCTCTGAGAGACACAGGTAACCTGTGGATGGCAACTGGCACGTCCTGGTGAAGGTTGCTACCGTAGGCCAGGTGTTCTTGCTGCTCCCCGAGCCCTGACACCCCCAGGGCGATCCCCAAAGCGGCTCCCAGTGTCAGGGGTAGGGCCCAGAGGGCCAGACGCGAGGCCGGGGCGGGCCCCCAGGGGCCCCAACCTATGCAAAGCCCTGCTCTTTCACCGCGCATCTTCCCTCCCTCAAGCGGCTGGGCGAGAAACCGATCCGAACCCAAAAAACCCTTACTGCGAACCGCTGCCCATGTTCCTCCTCCTCCCTCCCCCCCCCCCCCCCCCCACCCCCAACCCCCCCCCCCCCCCCCCCCGTAAAGCCACGGAAGACACACGGGAAAAAGGGAACAACGGCGACACGTGCTCCGCTAAACACAAAAAACGCCACACACAATCCACAGCGTAGGAGACACGGAGCCCGCAGCAGAGGAAGGAGGCAAGCTCTCCAAGCGTTCCATCAGGATATCCACGGACGCAGTAAAGAGCCGTACCCGGGATACGCTTTCACAACCGAAACACAACTAAAGAAAATACGACCACACACCAAACATGTGCACTAACGCAAAATTAGGACACATGCACAATGGTCAATCCTCCCTCTTTCTTTCTTTCTCTCTCTCTCTCTCTCTAAATCTCCCCACTGGAACCCCAGGTGCCCCTGGAGATTAGGTCACAGGTATTTATAAGGAAATATCCCAAAGAAAGACTCTACTCCACAAGGGGGGGGAGGGGGAAGGAACAGAGAAAGCGCGAAGATCTCCAAAAGTCTCTGCTGTTCTTTCCTTGTTTCAGAAGACGTCCGAGGGAATCCGCGTGAAGCGTGTTCAGCCAGGTCCGTCCTTCCAGTGGACGCGCGGTCAGTGACGATCCCACTTCCAGTCCGTCCGCTGATCCCCCCCCCCCCCCGTCCCAGGGTGGGAGTCCGGTGGCACGGAGGCAGACAGAGCTAGAGGGGACGAGGCAATTCACCAACGCACACACAGCAAACAACCAGACCCTGAGAGAACCTCAGAGAGAGGGAGAGAAAAGAAAAGCTTATCCAGTGGAGAAAAGAAATGTGAAGGATATGGAGAATAGGATAAGAGATCCTCCTTTCTCTATCTCTCTCTTTACCTCTCCCTCTCCTTGTCTCTCTCTCTCTCTCTCTCTTTCTCTCTCCTTGCTGCCGCACGCTCTGTTGAGCAAAGCTGGAAAGCAAAGGGAACTGAGAGACGAAAGCAGAGAGGGAATCTGAAGCTGGGTTTCCTCCTCTCGACCCCCTCCTCCCTCTCTCTCTCTCTCTCGCTCTCTCTCTTTCTCTCTCACTCTCTCACAGCGCAGCGCTGTAGATGGTGTTGCTCCTTCTCCTCTCCTCCTTCCCTCCGTCCTCACCCCCCCCCCCCCCCAGCCTCCACCCACCACCTCCAGGCTCAGCTGCGGACACTAGCCTCCTGTCTCTACCAATCTCAGCCCTGTAATTACTGCCAGGAAACAGGGGGACACTTTCCAAAAGGAGAAGAAAGACAAAATACAAAGGAAAGAAATGTTCAGAGACCCCCCCGCCCACCCTCACACAACCCCCACCCCCCCACAGAGCACTGCTCCTCTGCTTCGCTTTGTCCTTTTGCTGCTCTGGCTGACGATTGTACCAAGTGAGCTAGCCCGGTGCAGGTGCTCCACATGAATCGAATGTGAATGTGTCACACCCGTTCTGCACCTGAGGCCTAATTAAAAAAAAAAAAAAAAAGGAAACGATGGAATACAGTTGGGTCACCTCTGCTCAGTTTACAAAAGAGAAATTGATACAGAAACACGGTGAAATATGACCAGGTCTCGCTATCAGGGAAACAGCACGGAGTGAGAGAGAGAGAGAGAGAGAGAGATGGACAGGGTGGGTTTACTGTTTGCAGGGACTAGTCAGCAAATCTCTGGATTGAACTCTCCGCTGACATGCTCAGAGGAACTGCCAAAAGGGAGGATGACATTTTTAAAAAGTTCTTGCGTTTTTGGCTGACTTGGCAAAGAGGAGCAAGCCCTTGACAGACATGGTTATTCCCCCAGGGTCAAAGGTCATAATATGACTGTCCAATCTGATTGTGACAACCTGTCATCTCAAAAAAAAAACAAACAAAACAAAACAGGGAGATTGCGGACAGATCCCTGTCAAGAACTTTTCAAACGGAAGTTTGAAAGGGTCGGATGGCGGTCGATTAGGTGGAATTGCTGAGGTTGTGAGGAAGATAAGGACTGGATAGTTATATCAGCGGCCTCTGAAGTGCTTACTAGATATCCCATAATGCTGCTCCCCTTCTATTTTCCTGGAACTATGACACAATGCCCCTCACAAGAAGTTTACCGTCAAAAGTCTTGTGTACCGGAAACCCCAAACCTCTCCGAAAGTCCTCCGAGTAAAGAGAGGCCATCCCACAAAACCCCTCTAAAAAATTCAGTTTTACGGAAATAATATCAAACTGAAGTCTCAAGCCTAGACGAAGCTCGGAGTAAAAATGTGAGTGAGATCACATACCATTCGATACACTGTTACTTGAGCACACTCTGGTGGTGAAATTCAGTTAATGCATCTGCTGTTTGTGAGTAATTAGACAATTTCAGACAGGAACAAGATTTAATATGTACCTTCAAATTGAACCCAAACACATCAGTGTTAACCTGTGTCAAATGGTTTCCCCATGTTGTAATGACAAATAAATACGCAAAAACGAAAAAAAAGTTAATTAGATTTGAGTAATTCAGGTAAATTTCCATGAGGAAGATTTAAGACAGGCATACTGGACGTTTACGTTTCCCTTTCCTCTTTTTCTCTGCTCGTCTGAGTCTCCATCTCTGTGTCCAAATCTATGACAGGCAGAGACGTAATGTACTGCACTGTGAGTAATAACTTCTTATAACATTTGGCTTGTAGCTTTTCATTGTTTGTCATGAAATGTCTTTCAAAAGTGAGATGCATTGGATGAAGTGGGTTTTGAAGATGGATATTCACAAAGAACAGAGAAGTACATTGCTGTCTCAGAGAATGACAGACAAAAACTATATTTCTCCCTTTGGGAAACCACAACTTCTTGTGTTGTGCTTTCTTAGTCCCTAGGGTCTCTTATTCTTTATTCAATCTGTCTATATGTCAGATACTGAATTCACTGCCGAACATGGTGACTCTTTTCAGTGTCAGGGGACATTAAAGTCCACATGAATCAAAGTGTGTGAGTGTGTCTGAGTATGTGTTTGTTTCACTATTCAAGTGGGGACTTCTCCATGTTTACACACTTTCTGTAGGGGTACCTCTGTACTTCTGGTCCTCATAAAGCCTCAACAAATTTTGGTCCTCACAAGAAAAAGATGTTTTTCTGGTTTACTCCCCAAAATTGTGTTTTTCCGGACAGAAAATGCAAGTGTGTGTGTGCGTGCATTTTGATACTTCTATGATTTGGGATAGTCAGATATACTTTGACTCATTGTGTAAATTAGCTGTGGGATTTTGATTCAGTAAGCAACAGCAGAGGTTAGCTCAAGGCTTTCAATTTCAGGGTTTTTGGTCTTGAAAAACTTATACACAAGTTTGTTGTGTCTTGGGAACCCAGCTTGAAACACACACAGAATTCTAGCACTTGTTTCAAATCAGTAGAGACTGTCCTAAATCTGCCCTGCATGTAAAATGTGAGGGATTTATGCTGTATAACTGAGGCACTTGTATTTATAATTCATGTCAGTAACAAAATTCAGAGACAGTTTCAGTGAGATATCCTATTTCATTTCCGTTGATGGTCACCAAAACTTACTTCCCTGAAGTGAAATTTGCTGCATTATACCGTAAAAATAAACCATAATAGTCTAATTCGTATCTTTATACAATCAAAAATCATAGCTATAATGCTCACGCAACCTTTTTGCTTTAAAATTGTGATTAACTGTTTTGTACGAACAATGTTTGACTAATTTCTTTGATATGGGTACTATCGGTGAGATTAAATTCAAGGCAAGGGCAACATTGCAGAGAAATATAAAGTACTTTTTTTAATCAATCAATTTTTTTTGCATTTCTGTTTTTGAAAAGCTGTGTTAAACTTCACTGAGTTATCTTGTAAACACTGTTACATAAGTGACAGGAATCTCGAAGAAAATCTTTGGATACGCAACAGAGTAATGTATTTAGCTTTGTCTCCCAGAGAAACTTCTCGACACAGCCCAAGACATAATTATACAATATTGACTCGCAAAAGAAAATGTAAAAATTAAATAAAAACCAAGAGGGCTGATAACAGAGAGCTAATTAGAGATAAAGCATCACACTGCGGGAACGTCCTGGCGGAGAGAAAAAGAGAAAGGAGCGCAAAGATATTCTGTTGTGTTCGCCAACGCACGACAGCTTATCAGATTTCAGCATGGGTTTTTCATTAACCAATCATATTTGGATACTTCCATTCTATTATTAAATAACCTATTAGCCCTCCTCAGCACATTTCCTGTGCCTCTTTTCTTTGCACAGATTTTAATAAAACTAAGTACAAAGGATTAATTATTAGCAAAAATTACATTATGATGAGACACAATTAAATATGTTGAAAAACAGGATATGTACGGTGTGCTGGAACTGAACCCAGGAAACCTGTACACATTCGTGAGAATACATTTGATTCTTTGCATGTTTCATTCTTTTCAATGTTTATATGTTTGTGTTATTCAGTTATGGCACGCCCTCTCATGGCCTACAAACCCACATGTGAGCAACATATAGCAGGTACACGCACGCGCAGGCACAGGGACCCCGTCTACCACCCCTCAGAGCGCGATTCACTGTACCCCCGATCTAACATGGCCCTGATGCTCCTGTGTATGTCGCCCTCTTCTGGACAGAGACAGAAGTGCAGCGCCTCCGTTCCCCTCATAATTCCACGGCACCCGGTCATTTTTTTCCCGTTCGGGCGACAGCTCGAGCGACGGCGAGTGATCCCAGCTCCCGAGGAGCCTTCATCTCCCCCGAACATTAACCGTCAAATGGCCCGATCGATCAGAGCAGATAGCTTTTGTAACGGCGATGCGCAGCAGGCGCAACAGTGTGACCGGAGTGAGGAGAAGGGCAAAACGCTCTCTCTTAACTCTGCTCCGCTCCTCACGTTCTCACCGCTGCTCCCCGGACATCCCAGAGCTGCTCTTTATGCCCTGCCTGGCTTCATGTCTGTCTCTTTACTGCTAAGATGAACACCCAGTCCCTGCACAAAGTCGGGAAATTCAATGCAAAGTTTAGTCCTAACACGCACACACGCACGCAGAAAATGACACACAAGTATTCCAATATCAGTCATACATAACGGCACACCGTGCCAAAAGAGAAAGGTTCTCTTTTAGCCAAGCGCTCTGTGTACTGTTCCCTACCAAAGGGTTATTCTCCTTCACTTGCACATCCCTCTCCCTACCCCAAACACCCATACGGGGCTCACCACTTCAGAACATAATATGTAGCTGTATTATCTCCGTCACCTCCGCTACCCTGTTGTTATCTCGGAACACTGCATTCCACCAAAGGGACTTCATAATGGCTACGTGCAACAATGTTTCCATGGAGACGTGAGAGCCTCCAACCCATGCTGAGATTCACCGAAAATACCCACAATTCTGCCTCGCACATACAAGTTTAATGTCAGAACTGAGTGAGAAGACAATAATAACCATTTTGTGGAAAAAAAATACCCTAACCCTAAAAACCATAAAAAAATAAACCTAATTCTTCCGATACCAACAGGGATGCAATCCGTCGGAATATGTAACAAATAAAATCAAATACACTGAGTCACTGCTTCAGCAGAACTGTCAGTGTTTCAGCTTTGTGGCCATGTGCACATAGCTCTCTTCTGCCACCTGGTGGTGGAACATAAGAAATATTTCTAAACAAAACTAATGGCCCATATTTTCATAATGCACAAACATTTGGTTTGTTTTTTTCAGCTCCAGTGCAGTAATTTCAGAGTAAAGTGCATTATCATGCAAAAAAAAAATGTCAAAAGCAGGCAAACTATTACACAACAGACTGATAAGTGAAATATGACAATTTTTCTTTGATTCCTACTCCTCTCTCCTATCACTCATAACAAAAAATGCAAACATACATACACAAACACACACCTTTGCCAGGAAATCTACTTCTCTCTGAAAGCTCTTATAATATCAAATCCCTTGAGACAACCAAATTATCATACAGTTACCTGCTACATGTTTATATAATAATAAGTGACAGTTATCATCTCTGATACCCCTGTGTGATTTTTCAGCACTGTTACGTCCAGAAGATGGTGTGAACAGGAACACAAACTCAACACAAGCCAAAAACCATGTTTTCTGAACACAATTTCATACAGATCTTTTTGTACTCCAGTTGCATCAATAAAATTAGCCTTCCAAAGAGTTCAACTCAAATTTGTCCAGCCTGTGACTTTTAAAACGTGAGCATTCTGCATGCGCACAAAAGGTCCTCTTTAGCCCTGGCAACATAAAAGCCAGTGGCTCCTTTTATTTCATCCACGAGCCGGTAGTATCACTTTGCCAATCAAACAGAAGGGTTTCTGCGCAGCAAACCTTTCAGCGGAGGAATTATTCAGAGATTAAGAGAGGAAGTTGAATTCTGCTTGTCGTTCAGGTACCGAAAAGTACCGAAAGAGCGTGACAGGGATTTTGTTGGCCCGTGTTTTTTTGTACTTCTGTCACATTATACTGTTAAGAAGGAAGGGTAACAACAGTGAGCGTGCCAAGCTGTGCTGTGCTCAAAAGCAGGAGATGAGACAGGGACAGCGCTTTGATGTGGGAAGGAGTATTATGGTATGCGGCAGTCAAGTAAATCACGATGTTTGTGTGTGTGTGTGTGTGTGTGTCAGAGAATGTATGCCTCTGTGTTCTGTGTTTATTTATGTGTGTCTGTGTTCTGTGTGTGTGTGCCTCTGGTTTCTGTGTGCAAGCATTTGTGTGTTGTGTGTGCCTCTGTGTGTATGTGGTGTGTGCGTTTCTGATTCTGTGTTCTGTGTATGTATCTGCGCATCTGTCTGCGTGTGAGTATGCATCTGTGCGTTCTGCGTGGTCAAAGTGTGTTTGTGTAGAAATGTATCAAACACAGATCAGCTCATATATAAGCCAAAAAGAACAGGATACGCCATCCTTATCCATGCAATGAAGACTCACCATCGTTGCACAGGGGCCCTCCGAATGACGTCATAGTGCAGTCGCAGGCAAAGCCCTCCCACTGCTGCAGGCAAACGCCCTGATTGGAGCAGGAGTCCTCCTGACAGGTAGTGCTGGGGCCTGATAGGGAGACAAGCAGTGACGGTTAAGAGGCCCCGTCTCCTCATTCTGCCCACCTCCATGTCCCACCCATTCCCTCACCCCCAGTCCAATCGTGTCTGTCTCCACCCCTTCACTGCCCAACCCCGCCCCCTAAACTGGCTCTGCCCACCCATGATGCCACAGTGCATGAGTCTGTCTGTCCCTGCTGCTCACACAGCGGAAGAGTGGCACTGACTGATCCTGAGTCAGTTTGGTTCAGCGTTGCTCAAACAGCAGTCGCTTTGATTTGAGAGGGATGATGTCCTTGGATCACTCCACATATTGCATGCTGTCCCACTGCTTTATTCGTCTTTTAGCGGGGTTTTTGCTTTTCCTCTCCCATTTTCAAACACCAACGGCACTCAACTTTTACTCTACAGCATAAAGCAGTGGAAGAATCTTGTCCCTGTTGACAACTGGTCACCTGAAGTTACCGAACTAAAGATGCAGACCAGGGCGACACTGCGGGTTTCTTACTATGGCAACGCCTTGGCAGCTGGATTTAACAATTCAGACATGAAGCTGACCTGATTTTCTGCCTTACATTTTGCCTTTTTTCTTAGCTATTGTCTGCCTGTTTTGTTTTGCTGTTCTCTCTTTTCAGATTGACCCTCAATTAGTTTATCACCATCGGAACTCTCATCATTGTTAATGACGATATGACCATGAGAGAAGGAAAAAAAAAGTGTGGATGTTAATCAAAAGCAAATAATGGTTCGGCCCTAGTTAGGATTATTATTATTATTATTATTATTATTATACCCCTGTCTACTTGAATCCCCTTTAATACTGATTTATTTGAATTTTTATGGCATTTATATATTTGTATTACAAAGGACATACATAACACATACTAAACATCTGTGCAGTGTGTAAGGACACAGGTTTGTCCATGTCAACATTAACATTCTCCAAAACCAGCTAAGGGCAAGCATGCAGTGAACAGATAGCTTTAAGGAGAACACATGCTTTCAAAAAGACGTACAAGTAGGACATGTGTGAGAAAGACAAATTAAAGGACAAAAAAATCTCTCCCTATTGTACAAATATATACATATATATATACAAGTAAAGCGGGTAACGGTGAACAGAAGAGAGGCCAGAACCGAAAGCCCCATAGTCTACAATACAAGAAGGCTCTGTGCTTGTATTCGCTATGGTGCGGGGGGTTTTTTTTTTTCCATTTGCGGTGCGGACAGTGATTTACAGGTGTGACAGTAATACTGGAGCGAGGGAGAGGGAGGGGGGGAAGGAAGGAGGGAGGGAGGGAGGAGGAAGGGAGAAGTGTCTGCATTAGCAGGGGGATTCAGACTCGGTTTAAATAAACAGGGTCAATGTACCTTGCAAGTCAGCTTTCATCAATGCAACTTTTGTCAGCCAAATAAAAGAAAAGCAAAATATATTAGATGTTAGTAAAAAAGCCTTTGAGATGCCAGCAGCTGTTAAAATAGACACGGAATAAATGATAGATAGACAGATAGATAGACAGATAGACAGATAGATAGATAGAGACAGAAAGAAAGACAGACAGACAGACAGATAGATGAGCAAGAGAGAGAGACTGACATGCCTTTGACAGAACAGAACAGAGAGAATGATGGGTAATTAAATGGAGTTAAATCGGACATGACAGGACTGCAAGCTGGAACTTGAGAACACGGTTGTCGAGAGGAAAAGGGGGGAAGAGAAGTGAAACAGAGGCAATGAAGGTGGAAAAAGGTTAGTCACGTCGGCCTGTCTGACTTTTCAGGGATTTCGTTTTGGAGCTGAACCCCCCCTCCCCCACAATTTGCTTTGTAGAAGTCATAGAGGAGCAAATCTGATAGGTGGAGAACAGCGTGTAGCACTGACCAGCTAAAACTACATAAGGCTAACCAGATAGAACTTACTCTTAAGTACACACTTATCCTCCTCTATGCTAAATTTACTTCACATCCAGTTGCAAGCTTCACCTTGCCTATACGTTCATTTTGCATTGTGCTCATTTTGACATATAGCCTCTGGATATGTCTTACCTCTAAGACACACACACATCCGCGCGCGCGCACACACACACACACATAGTGTATATACGCCACAATCGCTTATACAAAAGAGCAGGTTCGGTATTGTATCTATTCTGGTGAATAATACAGCACAACACGGATCAGGTTTGTGTGACACAGATACAGACGGAACGGACCGGAAGGTTTCCGGGAGCTGCAGTACACAGTGCCGTACTCTGTGTCGCTCTCACCTTCACAGCCCCTCTCGATCTGGCCCATTGTGGAGAGGGCGTCTGACAGCAGGTCCGGGAGGCGGCCGTTCAGGTCGACCGAGGCCAGGCAGCCCTGAAAGCCCTCCTTGGCGTGGACCAGCTTGGGCAGGTCTTTGTACAACTCTTTGGACACGCCTCCGATGTACAGGTTGCCTATGGAGATGGGTGGGAGTGGTCAGGGGGTGGGACAGGATGGTTAGATTGGCGGCTGGCTTATCATTCAGCAGTTAGAGGCTCATGAAAGAACAAATACACAGCGGTTTGAGCATGTCCAGATCTTGCAATACTGTGAGTACTGTATGAAACCTCATATCTTCATCATATCATTTTTTGGATAAAGTGTACCTCGTCACATAGACAGGAAACATGGTCATCGACAAAAGATGATGCCAGCTTTATAACCATTATATTAAACGTAAAAACTGAGGAAAAAGTGGCATTTTGGTGCCTGCCTCCAGTAAAATTTGGTTTGCGCCAAACTGCTATGCACATAAATTATTCATATTTTGTTATTATTTTTGCAAAAATAATAAAAAAATGAACTGACAGAGAGGGGAATCTAATCCAATTCACAGATTTCTGGGCAACAGGGGCACAAATATGACAAAACAGTGCCATCTGCTGGATCTGTTCTGCCATTGCTCTCAGCAGACGGTACATTTTTCCAGAGCACGTGGAGTTTCTGACCCAAGAATCCATGAGATAAGATGTAGCAACACCCCTTACTGCCCACATGTAAATTAACCGATCTCCTTAGGTTATTGAACACAAGGACACTGTGACTTGGGGACCAACTTCTCTGATACCGAAAGACTCCCTTATTCTACCCTCCTCTTGTGCCTATTTCCTGGCAGACAGAAACTTCTCACCTCCTGGTTGGTCTATCCCTGTGAGATTCAAGAGCGAAGTGTTCTGAACTCTGTGAGATTCAGGGGTGGTGTGTTCAGAACCCTGCGAGATTCAGGAGTGGTGTGTTCAGAACCCTGGAGGATTCAGGGGTGGTGTGTTCAGAACCCTGGTGAGATTCAGGGGTGGTGTGTTCAGGACCCTGGGGGATTCAGGGGTGGTGTGTTCAGAACCCTGGAGGATTCAGGGGTGGTGTGTTCAGGACCTTGTGAGATTCAGGGGTGGCATGTTCACAGAACCCTGGAGGATTCAGGGGTGGTGTGTTCAGAACCCTGGGAGATTCAGGGGTGGTGTGTTCAAAACCCTGGGAGATTCAGGGGTGGTGTGTTCAAAACCCTGTGGGATTCAGGGGTGGTGTGTTCAAAACCCTGGGAGATTCAGGGGTGGTGTGCTCAGAACCTTGTGAGATTCAGGGGTGGTGTGTTCAGAACCCTGGGAGATTCAGGGGTGGTGTGTTCAAAACCCAGTGAGATTCAGGGGTGGTGTGTTCAGAACCCTGGGAGATTCAGGGGTGGTGTGTTCAGAACCCTGGGAGATTCAGGGGTGGTGTGTTCAAAACCCTGTGGGATTCAGGGGTGGTGTGTTCAAAACCCTGGGAGATTCAGGGGTGGTGTGTTTAGAACCTTGTGAGATTCAGCGGTGGTGTGTTCAGGACCTTGTGAGATTCAGGGGTGGCATGTTCAGAACCCTGTGGGATTCAGGGGTGGTGTGTTCAGAACCCTGTAAGATTCAGAAGTGCAGATGCCTACCTTTCAGGTCCAGGTTCTTGGCCCCCATGGTGGTCTGCGTGGTGATCTTGGTGTCAATCTTGACGGTGTGGAGGTTGTTGGTATCGCGAGAGATCATCACGTTGTGCCAGTGGTTATCATTGAGCGGCTTGTTGGAGTTCCCTTTGATCAGGTGGGCACCATTGCCCAGGTCCGACACATAGTGCAAATACCTTCAGAAAAAGGAAATCCACAACGATCTGTCACATACGGATGTCACACCTAATAAGGAGAGTGCGTGTGTGTGTGTGTGTGTGTCTGTGCGGGCATACCTGTATGTGTGGTTGTGAAATTAAGCTCAAGAAAAAAAAAAAAATGTCACCTCTTCTGAAACATTCCCTAATGCTGTCAGTTTATAGAGGTGCAAAACCACAGTACAGGAACCATCTGTATGAATGATGCATTAAAAAAGCATAAGCTGTCGTGAGTGTCTGCTTAGCAAGCATAATGCAACTCTGGTTTCTCCCTAAGGATGTTATTTTGGCACTTAGCCGCTGTGTTCTTTTCCCGGAGCCAAGATGCAAAATTAGCCACCTCAACCGATTTAGCAACATATGAAAAGACGTTAAACAGAAAACGAAATTAAAAAACAGTTGGGACATTTTTGAATGCGGCTATTAAATTACAAGTTCGCAATGCACAATGCAGGAAATGCAGTGGACTTTGGTGATATGAAGTATTGCAAACCCACTTCCAGGTAGGAGGACAAAATGCCCCACCTCGCAAAACATTCTGCAGGACACCCCACCTGTAACAGACACCTTTTCAGCCCTCCTCTCAACCCAACTCAGAGTCACCCCCCCCCCCCCCAAAACACAGGCACCGTTGCCATGGAAACCTACCCCTTGACCAGCTCCACCACGATGAAGTCGTTGCCGTCGCCGCTGTTGAAGAGGATGAGGCCGTCGGAGGAAGTGGTCTTAAACTGGAAGAAGAGGTGCATGGAGTAGTAGGCCTGCAGGGTCACCAAGGTGACGAAGCTGGAGCGGGACTTGAAGGTCACGGGGTCGGCGATGATGTTCTTGAAGCCGATCATGGCGTTGAGCTCGCAGTAGTCGATGTCGCCGTTCTTGCAGAGGTCGATGTAGGCCATGCCGTTGAAGGACAGGCTCTGGAGGTGGCCGATGAAGTTGGAGGGCACGGCGGGCATGTGGCGCTTCTCCGTGACGATGCCCGTCTCCACGTTGTGGAACTCCAGCTGGGTGTGGTCACCCGCCATTTGACCTTTTTTGGAAGAAGTAGCGGGGGGCGGGGAAGTGGGGGAGGAGAGTGGGGAATGGGTTCGGTCAATGCGGATTCTTCTTCCAATCTCAACTCATACATTTGCTGTTACCCAAAAGACTTCCTGATTCTATAACCACAATTCAGCTATTTCATTTTATTCTTTCCCCCTTTTCCTTCACTCAGTTTGCACTGTTAAATCAGCCTGAAAACCTCAGCAGATACACGCTTGGCTCCTCCGTTTCACACAGCCACTTGCCTTCACTACTTTCATAGCACAGATTCAAAAGAAATCACAAAATGCCTATTTCCATTTGACCAATGCAGATTCCTTGGTTCACAAACCTGCAGGCACCAAGACCAATGAGTCCACCACCCTTCAGATTTCACCAGAACTCCATTTAAATTAAGATTGATAACAATAATAATGGTGATTCATTTTTATTTTTAATACTTCACATTATTGTTTAAGGACTGATTCTTTAAGCTGGTGGCATAAAAATACATTACATCATAAAACTATACCCTAAAAATCCTGGCCAAGCCTTTAATGATGTTGTTGTGGTGGATATTAGCTTGTTTTTGATCTACATTTTTACTTATAAACAGATGAGTCTTACAGTGCAACCATTAAGGTCCAGACGAAATAAGAGGTGACTGAACATCTTCAATGAGCTTCAGAGCCAAATGGTCTGTTTCTTTCGTGCTCAACTCTTTGCAGAATGTTTTTTTTTGTTTCTATGCATATTTTTATTTATTTAACCTTTATTTTACCAGGGGAGTTTCATTGAGACAAAACCTATTATGCAAGGGAGACATGGCCAAGTGGGCAAAATATGTGAAGTCCAAGGGTAGCCCAGCACTTTGAGATTCAATGCAAATGCACAGTCTTTCAATGAATATTCATCAAGTAAATAAACCAATTTAAATTAGCATTCCCCATTTGGACATTTTGGCTATGCCTTGTCCAGCATGTGAGGGGTTCACAGCAACACACATGTATCTATTGATTATAAATGGTGGTATATAAACGGTTCTTATGTTCTGACCACCTTATGTTCTTTTCCATTTTATTTAAATGACTGAAAGTATATACAGATACAACAACAGCGACGAAAATGTGACATCACAGTGAAGAAAGACACTGTTTGGATAACCCGGAGAACGCTTTTTCTATGACATCCCCACAGACAAAATATTTAAAACTTATCAGTGTACCTGTTGGAAGTACATGCATGTGTCGATTAGCATGTTTGTCAGGTGGTACAACGTTCTCTAATGAGAATAACCTGTGGTGTAGTTATAATGTAATAGGTATCGTTCCTGGTGGAAATAGGCTTGTAGCAAGGAATAATGCAAAGTGTTGCATCCCATGGTCAGTTACGACAATTTGTTTGTACAGTGAATTGTCTTGGATTGGGCAGTGACTTGGCATCTTGGCTGTCAGTGGCACCCCACAGGTTAGGCCATTCACAGCCAGAGTTATGTTATGGGGGGAGTGGTTTTATTGTCATCAGGGACTTTTGTGGCCAATCGGATGCCTCAGTCTGCCTGCATCATCTGTTACCGAGGTACGCTCTCCCTCGACACTCAGCTGACAGACTGCAGAGTGAAAGAAGCCTACTTTGGAGGGAAGCAGTCACGCTCAACTGCATTCTCTGAAACCGACGGCAGAAACTGTGGCAATATGACGGGACTACAAAGCAGTCCGGTTCAGCAAACAAATAATGCACAAAAACAGAGTTTAAAATTGATCAAATAATCCTGGGGAGAAAGACTGACTCTGCTGACCCTATTTAATAAAAAAAACTGGTTGATAAAAAAGGAGTGAGAGGAGAGAAAATATCCCATGTAAACTGGAAGTGCAGGGGGGATGGGGGGGGGGTTTAGGTTTTTATTTTGAGTTTGGTCCATGGTTATTTCTATCACATCTGTGTTTGTTTTGTGCAGGGAGACGAGTATCTACAGTGCGTAACATTTTGTTTTATTTTTGAATTTAAAAAATATTAATATTAATAACAATAATATAAAGGAGTGAGAGTGATGGAGAGTGGGGTACCTTCCACAGGCTGAAGCTCGTCCACCATCAGCTTCAAGCTCTTCCCCCTTCTGACCACTCGCACGGTGTGCCACTCGTTATCGTTCAGATTGTGGCCTGCGAAAATGGTCTCTGGCCCCTTACCTGTGGGACACCCCAAAATAGGGTTAAGACCAGACCTTTCTCAGCACACAGGAAAAACAGACAGAAAACCGTACAGAGCAGAGCATTAAACAGAGAGAGAGAGAGAGGGAGAAGAAAAGAAAGAATACAGAAAGAGAAAAACAAAAGGCTCTCAAATGGTCAACACTTCACCTGAAGTGCTTCTAATATTTTATTGTTCACGGATCATTGTAATTGTAAAAATAACACTTTACATGACAAATAGCTTTCTGATAACTGTTTATATAAACTACCATGAGTGTACCTATTGGTAGATTCGAATGAAAAGTATTTTTGTTTTTCTTATGTACAATTGTATCTCCTGTTTGGAAACCAACTTCATGCAAACTTCAGTCAAAAAACCAGAAGTCACAGTCAATTGAATGCAGTCAGTATTTCTGGTTAAAACACACCCTTCCTCCGTAGCCTCGTCGACTCAAAGAGCTTGTAACAGCATCCTTGAACACATACAGAGACAGAATCTTTGAAACCCTGTTAACCGCTAATCCAAGGATCTACCCTCTAGGCATCTCATGCACTGATTTCACAAACCGTTACAGGCCCTCATCACGGTGTGACTGACCTGTCTGAGAAAAGAGAGGGAGTTCCTCAAAGAAAAAAAGTAAGAGAGAGGCAGTTTTACTTAGACTGAGAGAGAGAGAGAGAGAGAGAGAGAGATACGTAATGGATGTGGTCTATGTAACTGACAACAACAAAACCTGTTAGCTTCTGTATAAGTTCTGCAAGAACTGGGCCCTGGCAGGTGAAGAGAGAGGGCTACACCTTAGCTGCCTTGAGAAAAATTGGTGGTATACAGTGCCATTTTCCAGCAACCTGTTGATGCAGCATGTCTGAGGGTTAGTTTTCCCAGTATATGCCACCATATAGGCTGGAGTAAAAAAAAGAAACACAGAATTGTATGTTTTTTGTTTTTTTGTTTCGTTTTAGGCCTTTGATTTCCATAATCAGAGACTTAAAACGGTCAAGACACATTTCCAGGGTTTAGGTTGTTTCGTTGTTTCCAAAAGTGCCAAGTAGGCTAATTCATTATCAACTATGCTCCTCGAAATGAAATCGGACAAATTCCGCAAATTCTCATGTTGCCATTCAGATACACGTGACTGCAATCTCTCCCACAAAAGCAAAGAGAGCCTTAAGTTTACTTCATGAAGTACTGAGGTGATCCAAAGATTTTAATTATAAAAAACTACACAAATTGAATGTCATTTTTTCCTTTATTTTCATCGAGATCACCCTTATTTCTCTCACAAGATGGCTCAGGACTAACGTATTCTTGAGTTCTGTATTCCAATACGTCCTTTAACAGAAGCTACTGGTCTTTAAACCTGGTAGCCATTGCTACGTGACATGTAACGAGCTGACCGGTTAGCTCACTCACGGCAGCTCACAGCAGATGATTATACACACTCGCGTCTGAAGCATGTGCACTGCTAGCCGAGGAAGGGCGCGGTCAGCAGGTCTCTCGTGACACGGGAGCAACGAAACTGTAGGGCGGAGGCAGGGCCAGACTTTGCCTCAACGTTGAGGCACAGATAGCCTCTACCTCAGCATAAAGGAAGGGTAGTTTTCAGGAGCAAGCTGTAGCAAAAGAAGCATACTATACTTTTAAAACAATTATTCTGACTAGTTTTACTGGAGTACCTGTCCTAAGACAAATTATGAATAATGAAAATTTAAAATAATATTCATAGAATTATGAATATGAAGAATTGATCAATAGATACAACTATCATGTAATCTCAACATTTTTCTTTTTAGCTTTGGTGAGGCACTGCCTACCCTGGCCGCACATCCCTGACTTTCACTTGAACTTGCTTTCAGTCCAGACCACTAGCATTTATATAGTACAGACAGAATCCACTGAAAAGCTATCAGCCAATGAATACTTTGGGCTGTAGTTAGATGAGGAATCATCCTTCACAACTCATACTGACAGGCTGGTGAGGAACCCCAAATTGAACCCATGTTTTTTTTTTTTTTTTTCCCCACAATAAGGCTTGCATTCCATTTGAGGCTGGGTAGAAGATTGCTCAAGCCACTTTTCCTTCTCTAACTGATTTTGGAGAACGAATACATGTGCATGTAGCCTCCTCTTTGCTATAGGAGCTAGACTCCTTCTGTCACAGATGCCTAGTGAGTCTCCCACCATCACACCTTGCAGAAAATGGCAGGCTAGAGATTTCTGTCCATACACAGACTACTGCATCTGTCGTAATTTGTCCATTTTTTAAAAATCTTTTTGGTAAAATCGTCACCTCTGTGTCTTTCCTTCTCCACAAATAGTTACACATTGAGATCTACTGGGCAGTTGCTATTTACAGTCCTCAGGGCTAGGGTTAGGTTTAGCGAGGGTTACTGACTTAGTATTGTGCACCAGATATAAGGAACTGACAGATGTATTCACGGCTCTCAGCGAGTGTAATTCTTTCCGCTAGACCACACTGGCTAATTGCTGACAAGTTGCTGTATATTTAATGCAGCAAAGTTTTAATATAAAAATATAATGTATTATAATGTATGTACATCACAATTTATGATAATGTACTGTTATCATTTCATGACGAGTTAGTTAAGGACAGTGTCTTCATGAAGGATGAACTAATTTGAACTGTACTTGGTCACTAGGTGGAGACAGAGGGCCATGATTAATATCATTAAAACTCGCAGTGAGGGAAGGTGAGCTTGTGACATGTCAGGTGCTCGTAACAGACTCACACCTGGGATCGTAAGCTTCAGCTTCAGATACACAATGACACCTGATACTGTCAGCTTCAGACAGTAGGCGGTCTTCAAACTAGTCTTAAAATGCCAACTATGGACGAACTAGTCCTGATTCCCACATGGTCTCTCTTCTGAGGAAAAAAATAAGAGAGAGAAGATACAGAGAACGACACAGAGGAGTGAGCCTCTAGTCTGCCACAGCTTTGTGGGGTACCCCCCCTCTGAATTCTGTGTCTTCAGAGCTGTAATACTGCCCTAAGATGAACTGACTTGAAGTGCAGGCCTCCATATTTGGTTGTGACGTGTTGAAATTCTGACCTAGGTCACCCGGAACAACACCTCATTCATTTCAGTCGCAGGATTGTTAAAGATCGACTGCGGTGCATCAACCAAGGTCACACGTCTCTTGGTTTTATGCTCAGGGCAGAGGGAAGACTGCCCCCTATTGGCTGCCAACAACACTCCCAGCAGCCTTTGCAGTTTTTTCTAGGGGATCTCATATCCCAGTTTTCTCTAGCACAGGGGTGTCAAACATGTTTCCTGAATGGCCTCAGAGTCTGCATGTTTTCGTTGTTGCCTGTCAAACAGCAGCTAATTTGGGCCTTGGAAACGAGGTATGTGGACTCTTATTCAGTCTTAAGCATAAACTTAACCCTAACCCACCAAAACTGGACTTTGACACAAATTAGGCTATTATAATACTTTTTTGGAGCCTTCCAAAGAAATAAATAGAATTCTGAAACCAAATAACAGGATTTCCCCTTGTACCTATGTCCCTATTATTTGTAGCTGAAGGATTTCGAAAGTGATCTTAACGCTCTTTTAGCTATGTTTAACACACTTATTGGATCAAGGCCTATATTCCTCAGCTGATATTTAATTTAATATCTGCCGGTCAGAACACTGAGATCTGCTGGAGCTCTTGGCTGATCAAAAAGTGTAAATGTATTATGTGAACAGTGGGAAGGCATCTTTCCCTGTAAATGGAACAATATTTTGGAACAGTGTACCACAGAAGAGAAAATTCATCCACTGCCGATTTTAACTCTCAACTGAAAACCCAGTTTTTAATGCCGCTTTATATAATTTTTGACATACCCTCTTTTTCAAAAATTACTTACTTTTCAAATTGATTTTCAGTGTATCTCACCAAATTTTCAATGTATTGTATTTGTATTGTAATGAGAAGCTAACCTGTTTCTTTATAGCAAACGAGCTGTGCAATTTATTATTATTCCTATTATAAAAGACCTGGGGGGTATTCAAAGTACGTGGTTTAGTGACTAAGTTAACTCAGAGCAAGTGGTAAACCTCCTAAAAGAAGAGCCCTATGGCTTCATTCTCCTAGCAAAACAAAGCCATAGGGCTCTTCTTTTAGGAGGTTTACCACTTACTCTGAGTTAACTTGTCCGGCTTAGTCATGAGGCCACATATTTGGAATATCCCCGTCATGTTCACAGGATCCAGGGAGGGGGTTTAGGATGCCGGAAACCTTTACCTTAAACATGATGGTTTTAAATATTTCACCAAAAACTGACACGAACCGTGCGTCTGCCAGTTGACTGTCAAATAGCAAAAATGAAATTACCACACCACAGCAAACGGTAAACAAGCCCTAATTCCAGTGGGAGAAGAGTCCCTTAGATGCAGCTATGTCAGAAAGAAAGGCTCAGATAAGTTCTGCAGTCGGTGGAACGAGAGCGGAAACCAATCTGTGTCTTAACCGTTTGTGCTTCAGCCAGACGGTGAGTCAGCAGGGATTCCGATGTTCCACTCAAATCACCAATGATTTCTCATGGGGGGTGTGGGGGGGGGGGGTGGTGGAGGGATTTAAGAGGGATGGAAGATTGAAAATTGGGTCGATGATGCATTTTGTCTTGCCCGGACACTTAGTTCCAGTGAGTGGATGGTCTGGAATCCTGTCTATGCCAGCACTGACTTCAGTTAGCAGGGAGAGAGGATTCTGGTCAGGGAGAGGGTTCTCACCTCATTGTGCACCAGAAACCTCTGTGTAGTTGAGTGTCGGTACTGGCATACATAAACCCTCAGTGTGTCTGAGCTAGCATACGTAACACCTCAATGAGTCTGTGCTAGCATACGTAACACCTCAGTGTGTCTGTGCTAGCATACGTAACACCTCAATGTGTCTGTGCTGGCATACGTAACCGCTCTGTGAGTCTGCGCTAGTGTATGTAACACCTCTGTGTGTCTGCGCTGGCATACGTAACCACTCTGTGAGTCTGCGCTAGTGTACGTAACACCTCAGTGTGTCTGTGCTAGCATACGTAACCGCTCTGTGAGTCTGCGCTAGTGTACGTAACACCTCAGTGTGTCTGTGCTAGCATACGTAACACCTCAATGTGCCTGTGCTAGCATACGTAACACCTCAGTGTGTCTGTGCTAGCATACGTAACCGCTCTGTGAGTCTGCGCTAGTGTACGTAACACCTCTATGTGTCTGCGCTGGCATACGTAACCCCTCTGTGTCTGCACCAGCATACACAACCCACGTGTGTCCGCACTAGCATACGCCAGCCCTCTATGAGTCTGTGCTAGCATACGTAACCCCAATGTGTGCCTGTGCTAGCATATGGAACCGCACAGTGAGTCTGCACTGGCATGCATAACCCCTCTATGTCAGCACCAGCATACACAACCCATGTGTGTCTGTACTAGCATACGCAACCCATGTGTCTGTGTTCAAATATGTAACCCCTCTGTGTGTCTGTGCTAACATACGTAACCTCTGTGCATCTGTGATAGCATACGTAACACCTCAGTGTGTCTGTGCTCAAATACGTAACACCTCAGTGTGTCTGTGCTCGCATACGTAACCGCTCTGTGAGTTTGTACTGGCATACGTAACCCCTATGTGTGTCTGTGCTAACATACGTAACTGCACAGTGAGTCTGCACTAGCATACGTAACCCCTCTGCGTCTGCACCAGCATGCACAACCCACGTGTGTCTGCACTAGCATACGTAATCCATGTGTCTGTGCTAACATACGCAACCCCTCTATGAGTCTGTGCTAGCATACGTAGCCCCTATGTGTGTCTGTGCTAACATACGTAACTTCTCTGTGCATCTGTGATAGCATACATAACCCCTGTGGGTCTGCACGACCATACGTAACTCCTATGTGTGTCTGCACGAGCATACGTAACCCCTGTGGGTCTGCGCTACCATACGTAACTCCTATGTGTGTCTGCACTAGCATACGTAACCTCTCAGTGTGTCTGAGAAAGCATATATAACCCTTCTGGGCGTCTGCGCTAGCATATGTAGCTACTATTAACTCCTATGTGTGTCTGCGCGAGCATACGAAACTCCTATTAACTCCAATGGTGTCTGCGCTCGCATACGTAACCGCTCCGTGTGTCTGCACTTGCATATGTGAACCCTCTGTCTGTCTGTGCTACCATACATGACCCCTTTGTGCATCTGTGCTACCATAATTTTTTCCCCTCAGTTTTTACTCTAAACAATCAAAATTAAAAATGTAAATTCTTTGGGCATGCTTTTCATAGTCATTCTCATTTTACATGAACTTCACACAGCTTTTTGCTGTAGAAATAATGTTTTCGAATCCCAAAAAAGATAGACAAACTGAAACTGAATCTTGAGAGCAAGCAAGGGGGAGTGAACGGAAATGAGAGACAGACAATTAAATTAAAGTGATTGCTGTGAGTTCATTTCTGATGTAAACAGATGTATTTCCTGTCAACAAAGCAAGTTAAATATGAATGTGAGAGAGAGCGGGAGGCATGTCTGAGAGACAGTGTTTTGCTCCAGTCTCGGCTATAGCTGGGAAGGTGTGTTGGTCATTGTGCTTCCTCATTATGGGATGTTTCTGTTTCGTGGACTCATGTCCCCCCTGCTGCTACCGAGTGAAGCGGTACATCTCCGCTCTCACCTCATGCAGGGGTATGGTAATTATTTTCCCAGAATGTTTTTCTGGGCAGATGGGAGTCCAACTGCGCAAAGATATACAGACACTGACGGGGCCTCCCGCGGCGCTTGCGTTCCCGCCCTTGTCTCCCAACGTGCACAGGTGGACCGGTACCACACAGCAGGGATCCACAGGCCCGACTCTAAGCTCATCACGGCCTGCTTCAAACACAGGCTTAAAATAACATAGTAATTTACACTTTAGCTGTTATGCAAGGAGCAAATACCAACATCTGCACTCTGTGAAATATGCTAATGGCTGCTGCTAATAAAAATAAATTGGGTTTCAAATTGAATTCAACCGAGGTGGTGCTAGAATAAGTATGTGGGTTTACTGTAGCTGCAGTCACCATGAAGACAGTGCCCAATTTATTAGTACTTGTCAGGTAGAACTTCAATGTATGTTATTTACATTTTTAGTTCTTATATAAGTTTGTATATTAATGGTCCATAGGACCATGAGTGTAAGAGTGGTGTCTATTATTGTAACAGAACACTTTTCTTTTCCACCCATAATACACCAATGCATTATGGGTGGAGAAGGACTGGAAGTGTTACTTAATGACTGCCAGCCGAAGGGATTCTGTGTGTGATGGCTTAGAAAATAATTGAGTAAATCTAAAGATTCACACACGTGAAAATATTGACTTCAGTGTTTACAATGCATGTCATATGCTGAAGACAACCTTCAATATCATAATTCAAGAAACACCACAGATGTAGAGATCAATTATAAAAGTGCACAGGAGAACTATTACCAGATTTGTGAAAATTTGAGGTAAAAGCAGATGCCTCTGGTCACTGATGTAGATACTTATTCTAGAGAGGTTTGAGTCCTGCGGCTCTCCTGGGAACAAACAGCCACACACACACACACACACACATACACAGACATAGACACTCACACAGAGCAGTGCGCACGCACGCACGCGCACACACACACACACACACACACACTGACATAAACACACACAGAGCAGTGCGCGCGCACACACACAAACACAAACACGCACACACATCTCACACATCACACACATGCGCACACACACAAACACATACACCACAAACCCAGAGACAGACACACACTCCCACACCACAAACACACATACGCCACAAACCCAGACACAGACACAGACACACACACACACACACTCCCTCTCTCTCATGGGTGACTGTGCTCACTCTTCCTCTTGCATTGCCTCTGAGCTCTAGTTCCAGGCCGCCGCCTTCCCCTCGTTGCCAGTCTTCTGTGCGATCTGCATTACAAATCACACCGGAGTGTCTGCAGTGCATATTTATGCCAGGAACCGCTCCACTAAACGTGGCCAGTCTTGCATATTTATACCGGAGGTTGTTAGAGGAAACGAGGCCCTCCAATTCATTGGAATCCAGTGATTCAGGACCACTGTTTCAAACGCAGTTTGAAAAAAACCGCCCACTTGTTATTCAGAACGTGTCCGCTTGAAGATCGTACGACTGGCTGTTATTGAATCATCAGAACGTTGGTTCCATCCAGCCTGCCAGGAACACTCATCGTGCACGTGTGTGTGTTTGAGAGTCTATGCATGTGTGTGTTTTCATTCTGCATGTTTGTTTCTTTGTGTGTGTGTGTAAGTGTGCGTGTGTATGTTTGCGTGAGACTGTCTGTTTTTGTGCCTTTCTGAGTCTGTTTCTGTGTGTGTTGATAACTTTGTTTTTGTGCTTTTCTGTTCCCGTTTCTGTGTGTGTGTGTGTGTGTATGTGTGTGTGTGATGATAACTTTCTGTTTTTGTGCTTTTCTGTGCCCATTTCTCTGTGTGTGTGTATGTTTGCGTGAGACTGTCTGTTTTTGTGCCTTTCTAAGTCTGTTTCTGTATGTGTGAAACTATAAATTTGTTGTTGTGCTTTTAAGTGCCTGTTTCTCTGTATGTGTGTGTGAGACAGACTTTCTGTTTTTGTACCTTTCTGAGTCTGTGTGTGTGTGTGTGTGTGTGTGTGTGTGTGTGTGTGTGTGTGACTGTTCTACTGTATTCCTCTGTTTGTGTGTTCAGGTAAGCACAGTTCAGTGAGCCGTTGTAAAATCCTAAATGAGGCGGCACAGTTAGAATGGCCTCACAGCTGCTTGGAGACAGGCTCTTACTGTCACTGCAGGCAGTCAGTAAAGCTCGTCTTTTCTTTTATATCTTTCTTTTACATCCAGCCATATTCAGCCCCATCAGCTGTCTTATATACAAGAAACAACGCACGAGGATGGCATTCTGTATGCTAATCCAGTCCTCTGTTTTGTTCTGTGTGTTGGTGAATAATTGAAGTTCATTTTAGGAAAGAAAGTAAAGCATGGCTAATAAACCATTTTCCCGGATAGTAATTGTCCTGCAGGGTTACTCTACCCAGGCTACACTTCCCTGTTACTGGAGAATCACAGAACCGTGAGGACCACACTTCCCTGTTTCTGAAGAATCACAGTACCGGTAGGGCTACACTTCCCTTTTGTTGGAGAATCACAGTACCTGTAGGGCTACACTTCCCTGTTACTGGAGAATCACAGCACCAGTAGGGCTACACTTCCCTGTTACTGGAGAATCACAGTATCTGTAGGGCTACACTTCCCTGTTACTGGAGAATCACAGTATCTGTAGGGCTACACTTCCCTGTTACTGGAGAATCACAGCACCAGTAGGGCTACACTTCCCTGTTACTGGAGAATCACAGTACCTGTAGGGCTACACTTCCCTATCACTGGAGAATCACAGCACCAGTAGGGCTACACTTCCCTGTTACTGAAGAATCACAGTACCGGTAGGGCTACACTTCCCTGTTACTGGAGAATCACAGTACCTGTAGGGCTACACTTCCCTATCACTGGAGAATCACAACACCTGTAGGGCTGCACTTCCTTGGTACTGGAAGACCACAGTGTCTCCAGGGCTACTTTATCCTGGTCGTCGAAGGCTGAGACTGACTGAGTTGAGCTGAATCAGTTTCGTGTGGGTGGTGTTGAACAGAGCGAAGGGCTATGATTCTCTCGGATATGAGCTCAGGCTTAGCGGTGCACTGCTATTATGTGCTTGTGGAAATGTCAGAGTTTTCCTTTCTTTTCTCCCCACAAAACTATACAAATGTATCATTAAGGTAATTTACTGAAAAGGACCTCTTCACTGCGCAGGTTACGCCTGGGGAACACATGCAGTTTCAACACTATAGCGTTTGACTGCAGAGCGATTTCCAGTGACACGTAAGCTAGGTTGATGGCGGGTGGTTGGAGTAGTTTCTGGTGCTTGAGAAAAGGTCAGAGGTTAAGGACACAGCCACTTGCTGGTGCTGGCGAGGCAAACAAACGACCCTCAGACCTTAGATACAGCCGTTAACTCTACACTGTCGTCAACCATCCATCCTGTCTGCGACGACAGCAATGAAAGCCCACAGCGAAATCACGTTTTTCCACTCCACTGCTTCCCCTCCTTTCTTTTTCTGCCTCTCTCTCATACCTACTCCTCTTTCCCCCCCCCCCCACTCCACCTCTTCCTTTTAGTCTCCCATAATCCACTTTCCCTTTCTCTCAGCCCGCTCTCCTTGCTCTCCATCACAAATCGTTTCTCCTTCCCTCTCTCCTCATCTCCTTTCTCTCTCACACTTCCTCTCCATCTTCTCTCCTCTTTCTGAGGACTCTTCCTGCAGCTGCACACAAGTGCTGGAACCCTCACTGCTGGAAACAGCCTCTTTCTGGCTTATTTCAGAAATCGACGTCGACCCATCCTCTCCATAAAAGTAAATGAAAGATGCCCCAGTCCCTGTATCTGTCTTAACGTCTTTCAGTTAAACACAAGTTTTCTAATAAAAAATTGTAAACCTCACAATTTTTTGTTGCCAGAATGTTCTCAGGCAAATAGAACAATAGACATATTTTGTCCAGTTTTCTACATATTCCTTGAACATTATTTAACTGGAATACTTTCTTGTAATCAGACAGAACTTGGAATAATGTAATGTTCTGAGAACGCTGTGAAGAATGTTCACATTATAAGATTCGTTGGGCCCAAACGAAAATAAGACCTACATTTTTCCCAGAGTTTTGGGAACGTTTCCTGTTTGCTGGGTTTCAGGCTCTTTGAGTCGAAGACGAAGGTTTAATAACAACACTTGTTTATTTCAGGCTTTTGGAGTCTGAGGTGTGATCGTATTAACCATTGAATGTGAAAAATATTGTGCAAACAAGATGCCGTTGCTGGTCATTAACGCCTCCTCTTTCCTCTGTTCTTCCTGTTCCACTCTACCACCGATGTCAGTTTAACAGGCTTTCAGTATTCTCCCCTTAATTTCACTTTAACTGCCTTCCCTAAAACAGTGACTCCGCCCCGGCTTGCTAGCGGTCCATTTTTCACACGACTGAGGCACCTCGCACTTGTACTGAACGTACTGCATCTGACAGGCATTGTTAACACGGACAAGCCCATGTGTTCGGCACACAGCCGAATTAACGTAGACGGACCCACGTTTTCAGCATGCAGCCGATCATCGGTTTCTGTTAGCCAAGCACAGAGCGTTCCTTGAGGTTAATTATTTTTATTACCCAACTGTACTTACTCTCATAGAATTCCATTCACAACTGCAATGTGAGAGAAAACTTAATTTCAAAAATTTAAACTGAATTTACCAATGGCATGTACTGTATTGGTGTTTTCATGCATTCATGTATTCAAATTTGTGTTTTTTTAAATACAAGCAATACGGGGATATCAAGTTGAGTGAGGCAGCTGGATGTTTTCTTCTCCAAACCTACACACAGCCACTTCGAAGGACACATCTACATTATTTTATCCGTAATCTTATCCAACAACCAACAGGTTGGTCCACAACTATTATTTTGAAATGGTCAATTCATATGAGGAATAGGAAACGACCTGCTTACCCTACACGAGAAACACACAGTTTACCGTACATACACAGAGAGTGACTGAGAGACAGAGATTAGAGAAAAAAGGAAGGAAATGCGAACTTCACTTACTGGAGGTACAGTTTATCCTGATACAGTCTAGATGGGGAAAAACAGATGACATGTAAATTCATCCTTCAAGGTTACATCTGCAGACATCCATTAAAAAACAGATCCCACCCTTCTGGGGACAGACACACAGACGCCCTGGCCAAAGACGCTCTGCCCTCCTGGTGAGATGGCACACCCCGTGGCACTTCCTGCCTCCGTTAAAGAGTTCCGGGAAGGAGACATAGGCATAAACGGGTCTCTTTCTTCATAAAATATTCATGAGCAGTTTAGCCTCCAATTGTGTACCCGATTTGGACTCTGACGAACCAACCGCTACAGAGATCAGCGCTGTGCGGTACAGTAAAATCTGTAGTGCCTGCAATCCCAACCGAAAATGAGGAAACTGCTACACTGCTCATGAATATTCATGGGCATCTGCCTTCAACGGGAACTTTCCAGAAACAGGAGGGAAACTCAGGCCTTCCAGCCAGAAGGAGGTGTCCGAAATCTCGCCGGAGATCAGAGCGTCTTTGCCGTGGCTCTGTCTGGCACTCCATACCGGAACGTACGGCCAGCAGAGCTCACCTGCAGACCACCTGTCCCAGGTATGGGATGGGCAGGGTCTGGAACAGGTGCATGCTGGGAAAGAGTGCCAGAATACAGCCACAGCCAAGCCAGGCCGCACGGGGATCCAGCTGGTGGTTTCTGCTCCGGCCCCTTACTTTGGCAAAAGCCCTCAAAGACCCACGGCTCCTCGACTGGCCCGCTGCCTCCTCCGCAAGCGCGAGAGACCTTCGCTCGGACTGTAAATGTCTTGGAAAACAGATGGAGGGAGGCTCTCTTTCGCAGCGGAGAATGGAGCGGGGCCAGACTGGCACAGGGTGTCACTGATCACGGGCCGTCCTCTGTCTCTCACAGTCATCCCCCATGGAGCCACCGACACAAAACTAAGTTGATAAATGTACCCCAATTATGTTACAGCTAGCATCAAACCACTACTGCTATTCCAATTCAATAATTTACCCATATTTTAGTATGATATTGATAAGAATTTTTGGTCTCCCCTCTCCTTTGTTTTTGTGTAAGGTGGTAACAAATCGGATGCTTAACTAATATGATCAGATAATTGTGATTAAATCAGTAAAAAACCAAATACCGCAGCAGCTCCACAGGGGACAGCAGTGAGGAACCTGGCAACCATTCGCACCCAGCTTTCCTTCCCATGTGACCATGGCCGGTCTCGTGCCGTCAACCGCAGCAGAAAAGTGGTCGCAAACAGCCAAAGACCAACATCTGCTCACCCTGACCGAGAATGCTGTTCTGTGCGGGAGGAGTCAGTCAAGTGTGAGGTCTGTATGTTGGGTTGATTCAGAGTAGGGTGGGTTTGAGTGACTTTGGGGGTTCAGTCAGATATGGATGGTGTTGGGTCTATGTGCTGGACCGATTGGCCACCTGGCCCAAAAGCAAAAGTAAGTAGTAACTGTATAAACCTTTGCAGGTTACAGAGACAAGCGTGAGTGCAACTAGTGTTGACTAATGTGAGTGAAACTTGGTCACCACAAGTACAGTAACCAAGGTACAGCAGGCATGGAACTGTTGGGGTCCAGCCCATGTGACAGGAAGACAGAAAGTGGTATCGGATAACTGCCTGGATAACATTCACTGCAGGAATTATGATTTTGACTTAGTGTTAAATTTGAGTCATTCGATTTCTAACGCTTAATGAAATTCTCTCTCTCTGCTTTGCAGTGGTAATTGACAGTTCATTCTTCACCAAGTACACATCTACGCACCAGCGTATCCGACTCCTGTGTTAGTAGGCTGGCGGCCTGAATTTCACGGCGTTCCCTCCATTAATGGGCTCCATAAGGCCATGGAGAAGGAAGGAGAGTTTGTGCCGCTCCTCAGACAGAATGTGTTATTAGTCTGTGCCCTGATAGATAATCTTGTGGCTGAGATTAGTGTGGGGCTAAATGAAGAGGTATGGAGCGCTGTACAATGTGGGCTCGGGCGCAAAGCGCGCTGGATAATTACAGCTGGCTGCGGAGTTGATTCTGCTCTCCCCTCAGGCTGTGTTTTCTGGCAGGTAGCGGGACAGGGTAATCAGCGCGTCTCGCTGCCACCAGGACAGCGGGGACTGATTAAAGCACTGAAATATGTGACATGCGGGGACCTCGGAATGTGTGTGTGTGTGTGTGTGTGTGTGTGTGAGAGCGAGAGAGAAGGTAGATATGAATGAGTTGCGCAATGCGTCCGTGCGAGCGTGTGTGTTTGTGACTGCACCGAATATGTACGTTTATAGGTATGTGTTGGAGAAGTGTTGGGTGTGTATTTGGAGGATAATGTATGGAGGTGTATGAGTATGTGTATGTGTGAGTTTTTGGGGCTAGGGTGTGTGATCATGTGTGAGTATTTGACACTGGGAGTGGGGTAAACTCACTTTAGGGGAGGGGTTAACTCAGTTTGGGGGCGGGGTGTATGAGTATGTGAGTGCGTATGAGTGTTTGAGGGTGGCTGAGCTAAGTTTGGGGACGGGGTGTATGAGAATGTGTGTGAATGAGTGACTGAGTGCGGGGTATATGAGTATGTGTGTATGTGAGTGTTCGGGGGAGGTGTGAGCTACGTTTTTGGAAGCATTCCCTCGGTTCATAAGGGCGGCAGCATGCTCTACTGGCAGTGAGCGCAAGGCAGCAGACTTTGGCCACTGAAGGCTGACATACATAGACATGACACAACGTGAGTGTGTGTGTGTTTGTGTGCCATTTTAGAGTGGTAGAAAAATACCCAGCAGGGTGCTAAGTTCCCACACAGGTTTTGCGTTGTCATGTATGTAGGAGAAACACGTCTGCCATCCTTAAAAGGCAAACATTTTAAATAGGACTATATTTCTGATATGTCAAAATATATGCATAGTAAATATACATTGAACCAGGCACGCCGCACACAGCTGTGCATGTTATTGGGCCTACAGTGTATGATTAGGCTGCAGAAAGGGGCGGGCCCAGGCTGATCACCTGAAGTCATATCATTGGAAGCATCATGTACATCCCTCCACATAATGAGTTAGGCCTGACACGTTTAATTAGGCCTGCAGTGTATCATCAGCAGGGCTGTGTGTAATTAGGTGTGTCATGTGCAACCTTGTGCATTGTGGGAGTGGGAGTGGGAGTGGGAGTGGCAGCTCCCGGGGGGTGGGGGCGTGTCTGGGCGGGGTTACCTAGGTTGACAGTGAGGCGGACACGCCCTGCGTCCAGCTCCAGCCGCAGGGTATCGGCCGAGTCGCGGGACGTGGTGGCCATGAGGACACCGTACGCCCGCTGGGAGCGGAAGCGCAGCGACACGTCCTCCGCCTCCGTGTGCATCGCCACCGGCAACTGGATCTTCATGAACTTGCTGCCGTCAAAGCTCAAAATGGTGGCATCTACACAAGGAGAGGGAATGAAAAGAACAGGATGATTGAGAGAGAGGCTATTTATGTCCTCTTTTCTCCACCAAGCCTCGCTGACACAATTCAATGACAATACAGCATATTGAATTGAACAGAGAGAAAGAATCAGCTGTTGGCATTGCAGAAAACATTGTATCATATTGCAAAACCAAACATTTTAAAAAAGGATTGGACAATAATAATAATATCAACAATAATTGTAATAATAATCAAATATCCAAGTCAAACTATCCATCTCATAAATGCTTTTCTATGGAAACACCAGTTGTGATATCAAAATTTTCGAAAATATTTCTTATTTCGATTGTCCGGTTTTGTCTGCTGTCAAAACTGCATTCAAGTGAGGCCTTAACCCGTTACTTCTAGATGACTGATGCAATGTGTGGTATAGGATTATTCCACTTTCATCTTTACACAGTGGAGTGGGGGGTACGGTCATAAAAGTGAATTGTATTTTTAAAAATATTCTTATTACCTGCCCCCGCCACAACAAACCTGACCGTTTTTGTTGTTCTTTCGTTTTGTGAAATTGGGGGGAGGACCGTTTCAAATTTATTTCCACATTTCCTCTCAGGTTTGACTACTTTTCTCAGCGTAGGAGAAAGCACATCTCTGTCACGACCTCAGCTGTCTCGCAACCGCACAGATTTTTCAGTTTGGCAGATTGCCTCCTTATTGCAGGTAGTGCTGTTACTTTCAAAGCTTTCGCGACCAAGTGAAAATCCCCCGATGCAGTTATCGTGCGACTGCGGCAAATACACTCCAGAGTGTTCTTCAGAGCGCTGCCGACCATACTCTGGAGTGTGCTTCGGATTTGGTGCTGAGTAAGGTTAGTGTACTCTGGAGTGTTCTTCAGGGTGGTGCAGAGTAAAGTTGTGAGCTTTAGTGCAGATTAAGGTCAGTAAACTCTAGAGTGTGTTTCAGGGTGAAAAGTAAGTATTCTCTAGAGTGTACTCCAGGGTGGTGCTAACTGAGGTAAGTATACTCTTGAGAGTAATTCAGGGTGGTGCTAACTGATGTAAAAATTCTCTTGAATGTGCTTCAGGGTGGTGTTACCTGCAATTCATTCTTATCTGTTTTCTAGACACATATAATTTTCTCCTGGAAAATGAGTATCTCAGAATGTAATTGAGAAAATAATTTCACAACATTTTTGTCCACCGTGGGAATCCAAATCTTCAAACTCAAGAGAGGAATCTTCTGAATGAAACATGTTGTATGTTTTCATTCAACCAAATTATATTCATCGCATCCAGACACACCGCGAACAGTGCATAAGGTCAGTTGGATCATTAAAATCGATGCTAACAGTAAAATAATATTAAGATCCATGCTAAAGCAGTGCACAAAGTAAGATTACATTAAAATCAGTGTAGATAAAGTACTCGACTGTAGCACAATATATACCAAACGTTCAAAAGAAAGAAAGACATTCTTGAACAAAAATATTGGAAAGTGTAAGTGAAATACTGAAGGGGACATGATTCTCCAATTCTGTGCTAATATAGAAATGGCATTACTGATATAGAGAACCAGAAGTAAAGAAATGCCCAAACACCATAGCTCTCAATGTTCAGAGAGAGTGAGGGTGAGCCTATGGGAGGCAGATACCTGATAACTAGGTGATGCTGTCTCCCCTTCACCTCGTCTAGGTGTGCAATGCAACAATTCACACGCTGCCCGTTACCGGAACCTGCACCCGTCCATATTATATAATGAACTGTCTTTCCCCAAGGGTTCAATTACAATATTCCCATTGGTGAAAAGGCACCCAATGATACGCCCCCCCCGCCATGTGAATGTGGGCGGACCTAACCTCAGCCAAAAGCCAAAATAAGAACAGAGGTGAACAAACCAATCCACAGGGACTGAGAAAGAAATATCAGGGAGCTGATATTTCAGGGTTGGAGAGACGATGAAGGAAGAGCGAGGGTGAGGGCAGACGGGATAGGTCTATTACGGCACATATGACATGTATGATAAAAACCGCAAGCCATAAAGGTGTCTCGCATAATTCAGTCAAACTCGTATCTATATTTATATGGCACCAGTGGTGGTGTGAAGAAACGGGAATAATAAAATGAGAAGCTCCGCAGCGTCTAAGTTTGACAGCTCCCTCTGTCTGCGTGTCACGATTCGACCCCCTCCCCAATATTCCCCCTGCACGTGAGCTCCATTTTAAAAACCCAGTCAGACCCCAGCTACAGCACCTGTAGCTGATAATTGGCACGAGGGAGAGGAAGTGGAAGAGGCCGGAGACGCGTCTGCCAGGTGGACTCCCGGCTTCGCTTTGATGATGCTCCGCGCTGCTTTGATGCTGGGAGACGGGCGTCCAGCTGTGAGACAAACTATACGCTGCTGGGCTACGCTATCGCACCGAGCCGCTATGCTCCCATTCCGAGCCCGACCATACTTAGCTGTGCTGTGATTACCGTTTAACTTACAGCTACGTCATTTCACAATCCTCAGAAATCCCTTCAAAGTACCCATTAAATGTCTGTGTTGCAACTTGCTGCAAAATCTGCACTCATCCTTAAGGGTCTTGAGATCTTATAACCAAAGGGAAACATGCATATATACTTGATTGAGTATTACCGTCCACGGTATGTCAAATTATGTTGGTGGAAGACAATTTCTTATGTGAAACCGAGTGGTTTAAAGCAGTGCTTTCAGGGGGCGCAGTTCGGTGTATGAGCAGACAGGGGGCGCTGTTTGGTGTAAAAGCGGGAGGTCAGAAATAATGTGATGTGAAGATGATGTGGACGGACAGGGGACACCCTGAGGACACGGGATGGAGGAGACATGAGAGTCAGGCAGAGAGACACACTATCCCCGCCCCCCTCCTCCCTCCCAACAAAACCCCCAACAGCAAATCCCTCCACCCCTCCACTCCCCAACCGCCCACATCGCCCCAAAACCACGTCCATGTGCCCGCCTGATGAATGAGAGCATCCCTGCTCCTCCAGCCATGCACTGGAAAAAAAAAAAAACAATTCATTTTCAGGTGGAAATGGCAGGTTTTAAAAAGGAAAACAAAGCAAAGAGAAGAAAGAGTTCCAGCGGAGGATATAGGTGCTGCGCTATAAAGAGAGAACGGGGAAGACATTGTGCAGAGAAAACCGCAGACATACAGGGACGGCGAGGGGAAGTTATGAGGAAGTGTGTGAACATACCATTTGAGAGGATAGTCTCCATGGTGACGATTAATTAAGGAGTTGTGGGGAAGAGAGGCAGAGAAGAAGAGACTGAGAGAAGGGGATAGGAAGAATGGTGCCGAAGAGACGGGCGCTGCCTGGCTGTGTGAAAGACTGCCTGTCACAGAGGAAGGAAATAACCAGCCAACCCAGAATTGCACCACTTCAAACATGTCCATAAGCTTACCTACAACACCCTGCAAGACACCCCATCTCTGCCAGCTTCCAACTAGCAACTAGAAAACTACCATTTACCAATTAGTGTCTCTGCTAACTACCATTTACCAACTACAATTTCTGCTAACTATCAGATTACCAGCTGGCATCTCTGCCCACAACCAAAACAGTTAGCATTGCAAAGGCAATAGTAGAATTATTCAAACAGCCACATCAGTGTTCCTTTGCACCTACAGTATATCCATGTGAAACACCTGCAAAGCATATATGGACACGAACACACACATACATATACACTGTTTGTTCATAAAGTGTGAAAACGCGCTCCTATTTTGCATATGTTATCCTCCCATATTTTTTTATTGCCATTATGTTAAAGTGTGTTTCATGAATATATTTGCTGTAATGGAATGTGCTCTGTATTGGAGAAGACGCACCATGTTGTGACACTCATGCCATCACATGTTCCCTCAGGGCGGAGAGTTTAAAGCTAACAGTATATAGGAAGATACTCCCTGAGGTTTGGAATTACGCGTGGGTTTTTTATATTATCTAATACAAAGGGACAACAAAAAAAAAAAAATCGAACCGACAACAAACCTACAAACGGGGCATCCTGGCGGCATATCATTGGAGTTCCACCATGGCTAATGAGCTGTCTAAACCCGGCGCGTTTTACTGCCATGCCGACCGAGTCGCGAGAAATGCTTCCCCGTGTCTGAAACCGATGCTCATAACAGTCGCTGCGTGAAGCGTTTCAGGAACCGGGCCGTCGCGTGGTGAAAACCCAGATCAGGTGACAGGGGACAGAGAAATGGGAGGAAGCTCAATTTAAATGAGCTAAACAGCAAAAGAACAGGAAACTTCACAGGCAACTGTCGGGGACTAAAAAAAAAAAGTCAACAGCAGCCAAGTGAGAATGTTCTGGAATGGGCGGATTTCTGTTCCACAGAGGTACAGAATTGTGAGACTGCAATAATGACGGAGCCAAATAAAAGCGAAAAAGATGATAATTATGTAAACATGAAGAGCTTTGGTTTGTGGATGCTCCTCGAACGTGGTATCGAATCTGGACCGTGCCAACGGCGGCTGTGACTGGCAACACAAGCGTCACGCAACGGCGACTCTCCTGGTTGATCGGAAGCCCAGAGTTGGCGTTTGGACAGCCGCATGTGAAGTATTCTCATCCAAACGCAGTAAGTGAAGTGCGCTCTTCTAATTCAGTGATTGAAGTGCGCTCTCTCAGCAACGGCGAGTGCCCAGCTGAGTGGCCAATGGAAGAAGAAGACACAGCGGCTGGCGGAGAGCAGTTAAGAGGAGACCACACATGCTTGCGGTCCTATAATACCGACAGAGGATACTGTATCGATTAAAACAAACAAAAAAGTATTTGTATTTCCTATTGCCATTTGAGAAGAGAGCAGAAATAGTGACTGTGGACCAGAATCATTTGCTCTCCTCCTATTTACTTTATGTAAAAATTAATTCAGCTTGCTCAAGGAATTATGGGTATGTGACTTCAGGAGCTGGAGCTGTGATACATGGTATGATTCAGCTGTAAGGTGGCAGTTCAACCTGACCATAAGCATTTGTATAAGTACAAGAGCGCTGTTTTGGGGTCACAGTTCAATTTGGTTTTTGGTACCCCAGAAAAACATTATCGTAACAATACATTTGTTTAAAACAACAGCTAATGTTTGCCATACAATCTTTCTGTCTGCGTATATGTACAAGTGCGATGTTTTGAGGTAGCAGTTCGATGTTTTTTTTGTACACCTGAAAAGGTAACAATATGCTTGTTTTAAAAACAGATAGACAGAATGTTTATGTAGCTAGCACTGGCTAAATTATTCATACACCTAAACCCTGCCAGGAGAATGTACCCAGCACCATTTCAGAGCCACCAGAAACTTTCACTGTTTGAGGCAATCTTGCATTTTCCTATATTTACCTTCGTGGGAATTCACGCGACGGAATTCCTTGCCTTATGTTACAATGTGTGTGGCTGGTTTTTAACAGGAAATGAAATGCAGGAACCGTAAGGGAAGTTCTGAAACATATTTAAAATGCTTTTTTTATGTGTCACAGGGGCCTTGCGTGTAACCAAGGCTTGTATAGAGTATGTCAACATGGCGCTTGTCATATTTAATTAGGGAACACATGTGAACACACTACCCCCACAAAGGCCAATGGCTTCCCTCCCCCACACCATGAAAGCAAAAATGAATGCCAGGGTTCCAGTAATAATCAGGAGAAAGAGTGAGATGTCCCGGAAACCAAATGTGTAACATGCTCGTGCGCTTAATTAGCCTTCCTCCTCTGCCGCGTGCAGTGTCTGCGTTCTGCCACAGGGTGGTACAGCGGGCACGCATGACTGAGTGCCCGGGTAATTGCTCTGACAGCTTCTCTGAGACTGGTGCCCGCTCTTCCCTGCCAGCAAAGAAGCAATCTGGAGATGCAAGAACGGCTGGCCGATTGCCAGAACATAGAAGCTCCCTCGCATCCTTACCCCCGTCCCCCAAACACAAAAACCGAGAGAGGCTCCTTTCTGGTCTGCAGGGACCCCTATTCAGAAAGAATATTTCAGTTTCTCTGAATGAGGATGTTTTACTTTACATTGAAAAGCATTTCAGGTTCTCTGATTAAAACACTCAGCTCAAAAAATGGAGTGTTTAAGACTCTCTAAGTATTCTCTATGTATTTTTCTTTCAGAGAAGCTTAAATTCTTGTACTCTGAGAAAATGCAATGCTGTCACTCTGAGCAGCTCATCTCCGAGAATATTTCAGAAGGGTAAGATATAATACTCTGGACTTTTACGTTACTCATATCTTATTATTATTATTATCATTATTATTATTGCATGTTTGTACTTTGTGGGGGGTTTTTGTTGTGTTGTTTACTTTATTTACTTAACTTGATTGATTTCATTTTACAAATAAAACATTTGTAATATTTTCATTTGTATTTCCTGTCAATAAAGCAACTTGAATCAGAATTTGAGAGAGATGAGAGCGGTAGAAAGACGTGCTACTTTTTCTCTGCGAAGATTGGCAATGCAAATGTATGATTTTGTCATGCCAGTAAAGCTTTCTGAACTGAAGTAAAATTGAATTGAGACAGCGAGAGAGAGACAGACTAGAGAGTGGCAGAGGGAGGGAGATAAGAGAGAGAGAGAGAGGGAGAGGGAGACAGAGAGAGAGATGAGAGGGAGAGGGAGAGAGCACCCTGCATTTTCAGAGGCAGAAAACAGAGTATGAAAGACCTTCTTCTGTGTGCAGCTGAACAGGATTCTGTGTTTATTCTCATTCTTTATTGTAATGTCCTCCTCAGAGTCTGCATTGGAGGGCGGTGTACACTAAACTGAGCTTGAATTACTGTGTTTCAGGAGGTTCAGCCAGCTCTGTGTTCAGATAGAGGGTTAAAAGCTCTGTGCTCAGGAAAAGGGTTAAGAGCTCAGTGCTCAGGAAGAGGGTTAAGAGCTCTGTGCTCAGGCAGAGGGTTAAGAGCTCTGTGCTCAGGAAGAGGGTTAAGAGCTCTGTGCTCAGGCAGAGCGCTAAGAGCTCTGTGCTCAGGCAGAGCGCAAAGAGCTCTGTGCTCAGGCAGAGCGCAAAGAGCTCTGTGCTCAGGCAGAGGGCTAAGAGCTCTGTGCTCAGGCAGAGGGCTAAGAGCTCTGTGCTCAGGCAGAGGGTTAAGAGCTCTGTGCTCAGGCAGAGGGTTAAGAGCTCTGTGCTCAGGCAGAGGGTTAAGAGCTCTGTGCTCAGGAAGAGGGTTAAGAGCTCTGTGCTCAGGAAGAGGGTTAAGAGCTCTGTGCTCAGGCAGAGCGCTAAGAGCTCTGTGCTCATACAGTAAGTGGTGAAATGGTGGGCATACTTCACAGGTCCCTGCTGTAAATATCAGGCTTCACTAAACAAATTTTTGGAAGTTTTTGGAAACTGCAGCTCAAATTTTGGACCTTTATGACATCAGTGCCACAGCCACATTGGTTGCCGCTGATTGGTTCACAGGGACAGTCACTATGGGAACCTCCCTCAGCTGACCTTCCCTATACCATCCCTTTCCATGCAGAACAGATGTGAGAGGCACTTAGCATTCTGTTAACCCTGCAGTCTCTCCGCAGTAGGATTAAAACAAATCTTCTCCAGTGAAGCTCAAAAACCTACACCACACTCTCACTCTCACAGTTCTGATAAGACAGCCCACATCTATTAAAATATATCTCAATAAATCATCTCATACCTTTAAAGTCCAATCAGAACACTCACCAATAACACTAACCCTAAACAGACCAATCAAGGCCAAGTGTCTTCAACATGGTCCAAGAAAAACCAAGTACAGCTCACAATTTTTGGACATCCCAGCACAAACCAATGACAGCTCGCCTCTTTGAAAGCTTGCCATCAAGAGTCCAATCAGTGATCGCGAAACCGAGCACGACAAAACTCTCCACATCATACCAGAGCTTTGGAATGCCTGTTTTCTGTATATAACCTGGGCAATCACGTGACAGGCATGGCTTTATAAATCCATAGAAACTGTTATTGCTTTGATGCAGGGATGGCAGCCAACATGATTTGAACAATACCCACACATTCCTAATGACTTAATTGCCCGGATGATTTCCTTCGTTTTCTAGGCGGCTCCCCGCAATACGTGTGTGATTAATCGCGTGTGTGATTAATTGGGCCGTGAGTGGTTGTGTTTGTGATTAATAATGACAGGGCTTAATTGTGTTTCCTGAAGGGGGATGCGGCTCGTATTCTGTCAGAGTGGTGGCCCCGGACGTGGTCCGGCGTGACGCCTATTGGCTCTGCCAGCCCCTGACAGCATGTCCACTGGAGAGGTCACAGGGATCAGTCCTGGCCTCAAACTGTTGTGGAACATGGCTCTCTTTTTTCTGTTTTGGCTGCAGAGCAAATGAGCGCCCTCTGGCCGCTGCCTCTGCGGCCGTAAGGGGGGGAGCATGATTAGAACCGTTTATTACAATTGAATTAGATTAGAACTGAATCTCGCACGGCCACCAAGCAGAACTTTCTGAGACACTCAGCCGACAGGCCTACGACTCCACAGGCCTAGGCTGAACCTTCTAACACACAGACACTGGGTTCCAGAGGACTGAGCTGAACCTTCTAACACACAGACACTGGATTCCAGAGGACTGAGCTGAACCTTCTAACACACAGACACTGGATTCCAGAGGACTGAGCTGAACCTTATAACACACAGACACTGGATTCCAGAGGACTGAGCTGAACCTTCTAACACACAGACACTGGATTCAAGAGGACTCAGCTGAACCTTCTCACACAGAGACTGGATTCCAGAGGACTGAGCTGAACCTTCTAACACACAGACACTGGATTCCAGAGGACTCAGCTGAACCTTCTCACACAGAGACTGGATTCCAGAGGACTGAGCTGAACCTTCTGACACAGACACTGGATTCAAGAGGACTCTGCTGAACCTTCTCACACAGAGACTGGATTCCAGAGGACAGGGCTGAACCTTCTAACACACAGACACTGGATTCCAGAGGACTGAGCTGAACCTTCCAACTCACAGACACTGGATTCCAGTTTTTTGACTCTCCCTCTTTACCATTTGTTTACTTCCACTTTGGTCCAAAGACATTTTAAAATGCTGGCAAGCCACCTACCTTGCTCTCTTCTGCTGCTTCTCACTCTCTCTGTCCTCTGTAATACTGGAGGCCTGTAGCTCTACTGTATGTGGACTACAAGTCATTGCCAAAGCTAAAATAAAAATTTGCTGTATATAAGCTATATTCATAATGTTCTTCTTTCCCTGATTTAATGCGGCCCTGTGGCCTAGAGAAGCCTAGTCTGGGTCAATTCGAATTAACTTAAGGGTATAAAACACCCATCTATGGTTTGTCTCTGGTATGTGCTGCCAGGTGCCAAGAGAAAGTACCTCATGTCCTAGTATGCTAATTTGTACCATCCTACTCTCTTTGTTACTGAGCACGCTAATGTGTAATTGTATACTATCACAGCTGTCAGGTGTGTATATAGCCTGAGGGGGAGAAGCCCCTCATAGCCTGTGTGTATTTGATTGCTCTGCACATGCTCCATGATCACATGATTACAAGCCTTGCAGTTCTAAACTCAGAGTGGATTCATTTTGCCATCGCAGTATTATCCAGATGCTCTGTCGGGGACCTTGAGGACCGAGGGGAGGTTGCTCACAGCTGAGTAATTTGCGGGGGTGACAGGTTTCGGGTCCGTCTGTCTCTGCCAGTGAGTGCTGGAGGAGGCCGGGTCAGCTCTATCTGCTGCTGCCCATGCCAACCTGGACTCTTCATTGGCCGGGAGTGTGAATCTTGGAGAACGATCCTTCTAGGGGTGTTGGTGGTAGCAGAGCTTAGGGAGCGGCAGGAGCGAGACGGCATGCTTCTCTCTTACAAGACACCTGAGCCGGGCATGCTGGGAAACAGACTGGGGAAAAAGACCCTTTATGACAACTGTGTGAAGTGGTTTAACCGTTTCACTCTCCAGGGTCTGAATGAGTTGAAGTGGTTGAACCTCCAAGGGTCAGACCTTTCCCTGGGCGGTAGCTGGTGGGTCCTGTACAAAGCCCTTATTGATCTCCAGTGGAGGTTTGCGCTTGGGGCAATAGCCACAAACAGACAAAAGTCACACAAGGTCCAGGAGTTGGGGAGGAGCATCCTTTTTGGAGGGTGTCTGAAACTGACTTCCGTGTGTTTGTTGAGAGTGCACACCACACCTAAAGAAGAGCCCTGAGGATCGGTAAGAGAGTGGTGTATTGTTTTGGCCAGTGGGTTTTCATATACACTGCTCATTTACAGCGCAAGGTTCAGTCGCAGCCGACAGTGGCGCTACTCAGTTTTTTGCTGGAGAAAGCTACAGCAGCCATTTTGGCAAACTTGGTGAAACAGGCTTCAGGATATGGTTCCTGTGGGTGTGTGGAGAGCAGTTGTTAAAAGGATACTGCTAATTGAGATGAGGGTAAACAATGTTGAGGGGTTTGAGAGGATGTGGGGAGTATTTGTTGTATCTGTATTAGTTTATCTGTATTTCATTGCTCACTTTATTGATTTATTTTTTTATTGTACAATTCTATTTTATTTATTTGTTTTTTTTGTTATGTGTTAGGGTGAGCAAAGGTAATAGCTGGTGTCTTTTACTTTGTTTGGCTAATTTTAATTACCGAATCAATGTTGCCACAGCCTTGCTTTTGTGGAGGTTCACGCCAGGGCTTATTGAAAAGCGTATTGTGGCAAATGTTTGTGAAATGCCCAACAGAAATAAAAGTCGATTGATTTTATTTTTGTTTCATTTTGTTTACTGTAGGTTTTTTGTATCGTTTGGTTGTAGAGTATAAAGAAAAGAATGTCTCAGATATATTTGTCTCACTTTTCTCTCTCTCTGTTATACACACTCCCTCACACCACTGTTCTCTGGATCCAATCAACATTTGTCCTTAATTAGGTGGTTCTAATAAACATAAATGTGAGGATGTTATTTTTCAATACAAACACAATTTTCTTTGTCATTAGTTCTGATCACTGAAGTCGGCAAGCCGTGTCAGTGGATGAAAAAAGTTACACATTAACGACAAACCGAAAATGCTAACCGCCTCTAATGCCCTCTCCTCTAAATGTTATCTCTTTCCCAGGCAATCAGTTCTCCTCTGTGTTGATCAGAAGCAAAACCCATTGAGTTTGACTATCCCCAGGGTTTGATGAACCTAACTGTCTTCTTGGAAGTTTATTGGATGCTCCCACATGCTCCAGGCTTCTCATTGTTGGGGGTGATACACAAATTCAATTCAACTCACCAACAGTTTTTTCTTTTATTGGCCCGACTGACCTCTTCTGAGAACCGAACCCTGAGGGGCTGGGCCAAGCCTTCCTGAAATTAGTTTAGCTGTCTAATTTTCTGAGGTCTTTTGGTGTTGAGGTTGTTGGTGTGTCTCTTTGTTGTTGTCATTTGATGTTGTTGGGCAAATGCTTTTGTTTGTTGTTGAGGGTCTGATCCTGTTGATTAAATGTGTCTCTCTCATTTGTACTATACCTCAGTTGGAATTTCCACCTCCTTCTTGTTTCTTTATTATTTTTTGTGTATATTGGAGATGCTGTCTAACCTGTTTTCTGTTGCATTAAACATATTAACTTACCTGTTTTCTGTTGTATTGGAGATATTGTCTCAACTGTTTTGTATTGGAGATATTACCTTACCTGTTTTTGGATTGGAGATTCTGTCTCACCTGTTTTGTGTTACAAACTGCCTAAGCCGTTTTACGTTGTATTGGACATGCTACTAACCTGTTTTGAGATTCTGTGTTGATATTATGCACTCCAGAGCAAGTGGAATAGATGGGCTCAATATATAAATAACAATATGATGTTTGTCTGCAATAGGGTACTTATTTACACTGAACAACCAATCACAGCCCAGCACCATGGTGAGCCACCAATCAGGGGCCTCCTACCTCTCTCGCAGGAGCGTCCCAGGTAGCCCGTGCCGGAGCAGTCGCAGACATAGCGGTTCCAGCCCTCGCGGCAGACGCCGGTGTTCTGGCAAGGGTTGCTAAGGCACTGTTTGGGCGGCTCCTTGGAGCACGACGGCTTGACACCGGCGGCTTTCTGCGCCTCGGCCATGCGCCGCACGTCCTTGCTCTGGCCGTCCACGAACAGGTCGCGCACGCAGCCCACGTAGCCGTAGTTGAGCAGCGCCGTCCACACCTCGGTGGGGAACACCAGGCCCGCCTTGTCCTCCGGCAGGCCCCCCAGGTAAAGGTTGTCGTCCAGGTCAAGGATCTCGCTTTCACCCGGGGCTGTGTACGCGGTGCGGACTGTGTTGATGGAGATGGTACCTGACGTAGAAAAAGAAACTAATGAGACTCCAGAAAAACAACATAACTGACCTCTGTTTTCTTTAAGTTTAATTTAATGGCTCTCTCTGGTCTTACATACATGTTTACTTTTTTGTACATGTTGAATTTCCTATTTCATGCATATCATTTCAAAAAATGTTTTGATGTCTGCTAATAAAAAGCTTTGGAAATAATCACATTCATATGTCTTGCTGATGAGGCATTTTTATCAGAGTATAATTTAAAAAAATGCAAACAAGCCATTTACCTTCCACTCCTCTGCGTTATCTCTCGCTCTCTCTCACACACGCGTGCACCCATACACGCACACACGCACACAGGTTCCCCCACGGCCAGATGCCACCAGGACTGCATGTTCACTTCATAACCTCATTACTGTGGACCCAGGAGGGGTCCATGTATGAGGGGGATCACATGACCAGAGCAGCCAATGGCACCACCCCACAGCACAAGGATTCCCTCATGTTAAACATAGTGTACATTCTGATTGGATTTCCTCTCTCTGCCCATATGCACACAGACAGAATGAGACCATGGGTACATTTTGCCTTTCCAGGCTTGTATGTATATCAGGCCTTATGATCATGTAAACACAGTGCTGTAGGAGCACTGCTTTCCGTCACTACAGTGCTGTTTTTTTGTTTTAACCGAGTGACAGACAGGCAAACACCCACGCATTCATGAACAAATACACATGCATTTTCTGACTCACACAGTCATGAATGCATACCAGCAAATACATACACGAAAACACGCAGCAACCATACACGAAAGCACACAAACGTGCACACTTAAACACATACACACACAAACAATGACATGAATGTTGCACACATACTGTATATGCACACTCAAACACATACATACACACATACACTTACGACCACACTTGCTTGGATGCAAATTCGGACTCACAAATATATACAGACGGTTCAACGTAACAGGAAGGAGAAGAACAAGAAGTGGTGGTTTTTGAAGAAGTGGTTTTATAAAGTAGATAGGTATGATTCAGAAGTGAAAGACATGAGCTGAGAGCGCTCGTACGGGGCCCTTGACGGCCGGAGCGATGGCGTTGGATGGCGTTGGAAGGCGTGGGCGGAGAGCAGAAGCGGCCTTGAGAATGACGCACCAGCTCTGGCCCTTCTCTCTCAGGATGGAGGAGGGATGAAGGCCCCCATCTGTCGTAGCCGAGCTGAGAAGGCCAGGATCCGTCACA
This sequence comes from Albula glossodonta, assembly GCA_019788955.1. NCBI lineage: Eukaryota > Metazoa > Chordata > Actinopteri > Albuliformes > Albulidae > Albula > Albula glossodonta. The sequence continues at coordinate 197,859 of JAFBMS010000229.1, forward strand.
CTGCCAGTGCGCGAACAGGCCTTTTTTTTTTTAATTCATTTATCTTTTCCCATTCGTAAGCCGTAGCCCACCAGTACCAGAGATCAGACGGACACCGGAGGGAGCCGAGACGGAAACGAGGCAGAATGTTCGGCTGAGTCACTAAGCCTCTGACTGGGTTGTGTTTGGACCCTGCCTGCTTGTGTGTGGGAGAGTTTTGGTGATGCTGGGTGTGGGGTGAGGGGTGTACTGATACTGGTCATTTTCCCTGCTGGGTTGTCTCAGACAAATTTCCCTGCCGGGCTATTGGATACAGGTGTGTCCACACACATGGATGCCCACTCCACACAGACACACACACACACACACACACACACACATATATATACACACACACACACACACACACACACACACACACACACACACACACACACACACACACACACACATACATACATGACCTACATACATGAACAATACAACATACACACATTCGTGCACACACACACACACACACACACACACACACGAAGATGAAAAATCCCAGAATACCATATGCTGCATGACTCACTCCCTTTTGATGTTGCAATCGTTTCCACATACCGCCATGTGAGACGACGTGCACGCCATAAATTATTCATTCCTCCAGCAGGCCTTGTCAAAGAGCGGCCCGGAGCTTTGCCCCCGCGGACGGAGGATGCTCGCATCCGGAGGGGAAGCGTTTAGCTCTGTCACAAACAGCACCGCGGCACTGCTAGCGCAGACTGAGGGGACATTATATTTCTGCCTCTTATCTTTGGAGGCTCTGTGCAACGCCACAGCGGCCAGCTCACTGACAAGTCTCAAAAACAGCTGGGCACAAAGTGCAGTATCTGTACCCCAATTAAGACTTGAAATTAACTGCAAGTTGCTCGATAAAAAAAAAAACCTTCACGCGAATAATTTTCAGCGCAATGGAATGTGGCTGGTCAGTTTGTCCTGACATCCTGTCCTGGTGTCACTCTTTTTACTGTAAAATGACCAAAGAGCCATGTCCTGATCCTAAAGGGGTTCCAGTCAGCACAGCCCTGTCTCTTAAGGATGGAAGGCTGTGAAGGTCCACCGATCGTAACAGCATCTGGATCACCGCCTTCATGAGATACTCAATGAGCTCCACTGTACAAGCCCATCCATGCACCGTAACAATCTGTAAATCTGCATAGACTCTGAGCAGCAGAAACAACCACAGAAGGAAGAAAGTCATCTCTATCTACCATCTACCAAAACAGGAACATGGTTCTGCGATTAGACCACTTATTGTTATAATAAACTATTTCCCCTTTGCTGTATTTAATGATGAATGAATAGTGTATTGGAATGAACAACGCACATTAATCAAAATACTGGCAAAGAGACACATGCAGTACATGTGACTGGAAGCTAATATTTGAGGTTCCATGATTTATTTTTTCTCTTCTTAAGAACTAAAGCCTGTTTAAGATACGCATAGTATGTGCAAAAGTATCTTGTTGGTGCAAAAAGACGAAGAGAGCGAGTGATTGGTTGAGGTAGTTTGTTAGCACCAATCATAAATCATGTCACTGAAGTTGCATACACAAAGAAATCGAATGTGCTAAGGGCTACATGTAACTCCCGGTGTACTTGATTTTGGCTTTCACAGAAAGGACAGTGAGGGAGGTAGAGGGCAAGATTCAAGAACCGGCTGAATTTGGATATACAAAGCCCAAGTTTTGAGTCAACATGTGTTCCGTTTCCACAGAGTGTGCTATGGACATTACACTGTGGTCCCACTCAAACAAACAAAGACATTGGAAATGGCCGAACCGCTAAACCCTTTTACATATTTTGTGCAGACGCATTACCAATGGTATTTTTGCCTTACAATAGTGTCAATGCTCACAGCACAATACATACTTCAAAAGGTTTTCCACATCCTATTCATGTCCCCTTAGAAACGACCCACCTGTCCCCCCATCTCATAAAAGAGAATGTACAGAATGAACACTGTTAACGCTATATTAAGCTATGCTAATGATGGCATAATTATCGTAAAGCCATTTTTAAGCTAATGTAGCATTTATGCAATTAACAGCATGTTGTAATTAATTATTGAAATGGTGCTGCAGTTAGCTGTAATATAAAGATCAACCTATGGTACTAATTAGTTGGTACTGTGATATCATACTGTACATTCAGTTACAGTTAAGTGTGATTTTATCTGAAGTTCAAAAGGTAAAAGCACACTTGCCAATGTTGCACTTTCTGTGCTGAAGTTTTGAAAAATTATGCGTCTATTCAAAATCTTTTTCAGAAATGTAAGGATTTCATACATTTTTAATCTATGCGTGGACGTGGATGTAAATGTTTTATGCCTTTTAAATCTGTGCTTTAAAACTATGTGACATAAAAAACACATTAAATGCACACATTCTACCACTAATTCCCACAATGCATCTCTCACAGGAAGTATCTGCACATTGACTTCAGCATTTGTTTTGTCCCTTTTGGAAATCCTGAAATTTTTAATATTTACTAAGATGTTTCTTGATGCCCTCAAAAACATTCTGAGAAAGAAACACTTATCGAGCAACTCATAACCTCAACTTTGATCTGTTTTTAGTTAGAACATTTTTTTTCGCTTCATTTTGAGGGTTGGCTATGATGTCCATAAATCCGTCTTCCACCTTCATATTAATGTGCTCTTCTCATACTTCTCCATACGTGTGTGTGTGATTAAATGACCAGAAAAACCACACAAGAATACTGTCAAATTATTAATGAGACAGTCCTTTTGAAGGAGGTGACATCTTTCTGAGCAAGCTGAATTATGCTCTTGTGCAGAGGGTTTAAAAGAAGACAACTTCATTTTGAAACGAACCACCTTCGGCCTATCACTGGCTAGACAGGTACACATTAAGGACCGGATTTGTACCATGTTATTAAAATCCCTTGTTTGTCTTTGAAAGCTGGTGAGCCAATTAAAATCTCCCCCGCTCACTGTGTGGCATGTATTTCTGTCTCATTGACAGAGAAAGCGAGAGGAGGAAGGGAGAGAGTGAGACACATCGATCGATCAACTTCTCGCCCCTGAAGTTTGGCATAGTCTTGGGGGGGGGGGGTTCAGACATGTCATTAAGGCACAGATCTGTCGAGCTCTGTGTAATAACTACCCAGATCCTGAGGAACATGTACGGTTTCCATGGTAACCCTGGAAGAACCAACAAGACATAGCGAAGAGGAAAGCGAGACCGAGGGCAGAGAGAAGGATGGAGAGAGAGACATGACAAAGGAACGCAATTCAAATCATTTCACCTCGGAAGACTGACGGAGGGACAAAAAAAGGGAGAGGGAGGGGAAGAGAGAGATGAGAAAGGCAAAACGAGAGGAGATTATGAAAGGAGAAAGAAGGAGAAGAAGGGAAGGAGAGAAGAAAGAGAGAGAGACAAGCTCCCACTGGTGAGCCACATGAAGGTCAGAAGTCAATCACTGGCACAACCAAACACAGACCAGAACCACAGTTGGCCATCCATCACAGATCAGAACAACATTCTCCACCAATCACAGACCAGAACCACACTGGGTCATTAATCACAGATCGGAACTACATCAAAACATCTATCACCGACCAGAACCAAACTGGGTCATCAATCACAGATCCGGACCACATTATTTACCAATCACAGACCAGAACCATTCAAGGGCACCAATCACAGACCAGACCCATGCTGTGTCATCAATCAAAGATCATGACAACATTCTCCAACAATCACAGACCAGAACCACATTATCCACCAATCACAGACCAGAATCATACTGGGTCAACAATAACAGATCAGAACCACATCAGACCACCAATCACAGACCAGAACCACACAAGCTTACAAAACCAGAACCCTCATGGACCTACAATCACAGACTGGGAACCACATCACAGAGCAGAGACCCAGAGGAATAGGATTTCAATCTGCTGTAACGCATAACCGTTCTGATTTCATTTTCACAATCCTGGCACTCCACTCCTACTGCACAACCCAGATGGCCAAAGGGAATTCAGACATGTCATCATTCACAGAAAATCTTCCATGAGCGTGACAGAGGCACGTGAAGACACTGAAAGCCTTTGAGCTGAGAATGAAAGGTAAAGTGTTTTTTTTTTTTCCCACTCATCGCATAATTACAATGAAATGAGACTCTTTCATAGTCAATATAAATTTCACGCTCCTTCATGGTGAATATAACATGTCATTGTGTAGCTATTTTGTGAATGCAGTTATATTATCGTTCCTCTTTTCAAAATGACTGGATGCTAATATTGGATACTGCACTTTTGACGTATTTTCTTACCTTTTGAATTGCTTGTTCAGTGCCATTATAGGTATCTGGGGTAAGTGGCAGAGGGTGGGGTATTTAATTTGCCCCGTGTCAGCATGAGGCCCGTTCGTGGTTAAACAAGCCCCCCAAGTGAGGGGGTGTTATAATACTGCACCCAGGAGACTGTGCACCATTAGGGGGGGTCCGGATCAAAGTGACATGGGTTTTAATCTCTGTGCGACAGGCGTGACGACAGCGTGGCGCTAGGCCGTAACTAGGGTCAAAACCTGACAGGAAACCGATCTGGAGACCGCAGATGAATAAATGGGTTGAAGGATATGTAATGAAAAACACCGTGTCTCCACCGATATGTCAATCTGCCATGTTATTTTCTTGGCTTATGACCTTAACCAGAGCAATTTGCAAGCTTCATATTTTAGAAATATACACATGCGCATCCATGGGCACACAGGCACATGGGCGCGCACGCACGCACGCGCACACACACACACACACACACACACACACACACACACACACACGCACACACGCACGCACACACACCATATTTTATCATATAAAGGGCAACATGCCCATACTTCAGTTCTACAGTTTATTTATTCAGTCAGACATTACAGCCTCTAAACAGCTGTAAATATTTCTCTCAATAACTGTTAGCGTTCTACATTTAGATCCAATTCAATAGCTGTTGAATAATTTGCATGATATATTCAGTTCCCATTGCACCGCATGGTGCCGTCACCACAGCACGGGGAACAAAAAAAAAACCTTACACTTTACTTGAACTCTCCATCATAATATAAGCATATCATAAAAATGTTATATTGGTGACTGTCATAAAGTGTCATAATGGTTTATAATGAATACTATGACAGTGACATATTTCCATTATCACCAAAGGTCATGACAGCTGTCATAACATCTGATGATGTGACACACTATGTCACATGACATATTTTGCTTGCATGCTTGCTGTCATGACTTTTACCGATAATGGTAACATGACAATGTCATGGTATTCTTCATACACCATTAAGATCAAGAAAGGGGTAATGAAGAAACATAAAGCAGTTCCAAAACTTAAAATGTAAAAGAAACGGGCCAGTACCTGATCTCCCGTCCCTCTGGAAGTCCACGTGGTACCACTCCCCATCGTTGACCTTCCTGTTGACCGCCCGGGTCTTGGTGGTGCCGGATCCCATGTCGAGCAGGAGGTAGAGGTGGCCGTCCAGCATCTCGATGGCGAAGAAGTCCACCTTGAGCGTCTGCGGACCCTTGGCGTCCTTGCGCTGCTTGGGTTTGCCGTGGCTGAACAGAAGCAGGCCGTTGGGCTCGGTGGTGCGGAAGTCCAGCGAGATGGAGCCCGTCTTCTTGGCGTTCCACTTGCTGAGCGTGATGTAGGACTCGGGCGTCTCGAAGGTGATGGGGTCCAGGGTGGCCACGTTCTCGCACTTGAAGGCCACCATCCCGTGGACCTTCATCTTAACGTCGCCCTGCTTCGCCAGACGGGAGAGCTCCAGGCGGACGTCATTGTTCTTATACACAACCTGTTTGAGCGTTTACAGGATGGGGAGTGAGTCTTATATAAAACCACTTTGAGCGTTTACAGGATGGGGAGTGAGTCTTATATAAAACCACTTTGAGCGTTTACAGGGGAAGTGGAACAGGGGTCAAGGGTAACATATAGAAGGTGCAGAGTTATTGGCCTTCAGTTGTGTCTTTTTTTTTTTTTTGGGGGGGGGGGGGGGCATTAAAAGAAGGAACAGGACTGAGGTCTGGAACTGATAAATAATTGTCTCTGACTTTGATTTATAAATAAATGCAAATCTGTCTTCTGTGATTGCCAAAAGTGACTCAGCAATCAGTACTTGCACATGTGCAGTGTTTGAATGCATTCATTTACAGTTCAAAGTTAAGCGGAACCAATTCAAAAGTTAAAGCTTCATACACAGTTCGGTTCAGTTAGGGCTAAAAAATTCTATATGCAGAACAAAGAGGAAGAAATTTGGAAGGAAATGGAATCTGAAAAGCAGTTCCCCTCATTTACAAATGTTACGACCGTCTCTGAACCCTCGAAATTGCAAGACAATAGAGTATTTCTCCTGCGACCGGGCTGAAAATGGCTCTCACTGATGACATCACGTTTGAGACTCTCCGTACAGGCAAGTGTAGAGGTGTGTCCTGCATGTTATGTGGTGAAGGAAAGTGATAACATAGACCACTGGTTTCTACATTGAGAGTTCGAGAGAAGTGATAACATGGACCACAGGTTTCTAAATGTAGAATCTAAGAGAAAAGTGATAACACGAACCTGAGGTTTCTATCTTTTGAGTCTACGAGAGAGATGATAACATGGACCACAGGGCTCTACATTTCGAGTCGAAGAGGGAAGTGATAACATTGAAAAATTTTCCACATTTACAGTCTAGGAATCCACAGCAGCCCCAAAAGGAGCACCAAGGGTTATCATCAAAATATTTTTCCCTTTACGGTATATTACATTTATATTTTATATTGCATAAAATTAAATATTATAGCATTCCATATAAATAATTATCTGACTGACACAGTTTTAGAGTACGCTCCAGGATACGAGTTAGACATGGCGCCAGTCATAAAGTAGTTAGCCCGCAGTGGGTGTTGACTGGATGTATGAAAAGGGAACCGTTTTATTGAGCTGAGAGCCTTCGGCAACAGCATAGGTGTTTTCGGTGATCCTGAGACGAGATGAGAAGGTTTGGGAGCTCTCTGACTTAGTCTGCCTCCAGCTTTGCAATATCCTCCCTCTCCTTGCAGTGTGAAGGAGCTCCTTTCCCCAGCACCTCCTCAAGAAGCGTAACTGTCTGACTTTCCATTCAGTTTCTGAGAAAGGGAAGTGAAAATTTTCGAGTGCATCTCAATATCCAGAGCGCGGGGAAGTCGACAGTTTCCCAAACAACAACAAAGGCATAAACCCCGCCACCCCTCTCTCCCTTCTCTCTCCGTGTGCCATACACTGCAGGTATGTCATAATTTAATTGGACGTTTCCCGGTAAAGCAAAAGGGGGCTGTCCTCCTACACAATGTGGAGCTCCGGCTCAGCGAGTCTCTCTGCATAAACACCTGCCATTGTCACGGGCGTAGATGTCACGCAATTTACACGCTCGGTGGGGAGGGAGGGAATAGACGCACTGTTTACACACTAGGGGGTATGGAGGGAGTACACACACCGTTTACACGCTCGGGGGGAGGGAGTATACACACCATTTACACACTCAGCAGGGATGGAGGGAGTACACACACCGTTTACACGCTCGGTGAGGAGGGAGGGAGTACAAACACCACTTACACGCTCAGCAGGGATGGAGGGAGTACACACACCATTTACACGCTCAGCAGGGATGGAGGGAGTACACACACCATTTACACACTCAGCAGGGATGGAGGGAGTACACACACCATTTACACACTCAGCAGGGATGGAGGGAGTACACACACCATTTACACACTCAACAGAGATGGAGGGAGTACACACACCATTTGCACGCTCGGCGGGGAGAGAGGGAGTATGCACCGTGTGCACACTTGGTGGGGAGGGAGGGAGTATACACACCATTTACACACCTGGTGGAAAGGGAGGGAGTGGGCACACCATTTACACGCGTGGTGGGGAGGGAAGGAGGGAGTATGCACACCATTTGCACGCTCGGCGGGGAGGGAGAGAGTATGCACACCATTTACACACCTGGTGGAAAGGGAGGAAGTAGACACACTGCTTACACACTCAGTGGGGAGGGAGGGAGTACGCACACTGTTTACATGGTCGGTGAGGTGGGGACAAACAAACTCAGAGAAAATACAATCCCTGACTAATTTTCATGACTCCACCCAACGCTTTCCTGAATGGATAGACATAGCTGATTAGGAAATCATTTGTGTTTTTCTTTCTTCATTTTTTTTTGTCTGATTACTTTAGGGGCACCTTAGTAGGGGAGTTCCCATCTGTATCTGCATAGTGTGGAGTTTTTCATGACAGTGGGAGAAATTCCACCACATGGTGCTGATACTGAATCTGTACATGATCCTGTAATTCTGTTCCTTCATGGCCTTCTTCAGTGGGCAGAAGTGTAGTATAATAATTAGAAGAGCTGGTTTTCTCACTCACATTGGGTAGGTTTGATTCTCAGGTACGATACTGTTGTTGTACCCTTAAGCAAGGTACTTAACCTGAATCGCTTCAGTAAATACTCCGCTTTATAAATAGATATTCTGTGGAACACTGTTTAAACAGTGCAAGTCACTCTGGATAACAGCGTCTACTAAATGCCTTAATAGTGTAGTAATCGGCTATCATTGGGCACTGCTCTGACACCCACCCACATAATGCCCCCATTCATTGGCGGACCCGTCTGTCACTCAAGTGCTCTCGCCCAATCAGGCATTACCAAGGAAGTGGAATGTGTCTGCCACACCCCATGGCTCTGGATAAAGTATAGTTCGAGGCCATGTGAATGACAGTCCGTGGTCTCCGTCAGGATGATTCAGTCTTTACTTTTTTTTGTGTGAGACAAAGTGAAAAAGCCCGTACTGTAGACAGAGCGCCGTACTGCAAAGCGTTCAATAAAAGTCTTTCTTAATTCAGTTTCGATTTGGATCGAACACCCTCCAGGACAGAGATAATGACATGCAGGCGCAATAAAAGGTTATCGATGATCCTTCAGAAACGCCAGTCCATCCCAGTGAGGGCTGATACTCTGCACAACTAATGAGCTGCAAATTCTTTTTTTATTGTCTGATTTTCAATTTTATGGCACTTCTCTATAAAAACAAGATTTTGCTCAACCGCTGCGATCACTCGATCACTGTCATTTCTTAAACACGTGCGCAGGCATTTTGTTTGTGGGATGTTTGGCTGAGTTTATGCTGTAAAAACAGGTCTATGAAACTGCAACAAAGACGGTAATGAGACTCAAGGTGTATCTGTATTTTGTATGTGAGTGTGTGTGTGTATGTGTGTGTCAGTGTGTGTGTGTGTATGTTTTGCGTTGGTAATGCATAAATGACAGATTTTGGAAATGTCAGCTTTGAGATTTAAGATTCGCCTTGGTGTCTGGTTGGTAGTCGAAAGATAAGCCGAAACAGACGAAACAACAAGAATTCCCCTCGCTCTCTACCTGTTCTGGCTCCACCCTCCTGACCTCCACATTCAATGACCAACGCATGACGACCTTTGACCTTTCACACCTAATCTCAACCTTGGCCCTGACAAATAACCATTTATCACGGGTGAGGAACACTGAGAGAATGACCACGTTCACAAACCACAGCAAAGTCACCTCTACCAACACAAACCCATCACAGAATAAAGAAAGACCATAATCATAAACATCCAAATACCTGAATATTGGGGAATTTGATGTCATACCAAAAAAAGGGTATTAAATATGCATGAGATATTTTACTACCAGTAATTATGCATGAAAAATTGATTGCACTGTCTGTGTACCTGGTCCAACTCATTGGCCATGTCCACCAGTTTGAAGAAGAACGGACATGTTCTAGCCCATAGAATATGGACAAAAATGTCTCTATTATGTGCTACAGAGGACTCTCTGTAGTGCTGTTCTTTCAGGTGCTCAATTCCTGAAAAAAAAGTGATCATTGACGACTTGAGAGTAAGTCGAAGAGCACTCTTTGTTACATTATGCAGTCTCCGAGCTGAGAGTATAGGGGCCATTGTGGAAGTATACGCACACAGACACGGGGATGTATCCTTGAACGTCTCCTGGTTTATTTACGTTGAAGGGTGCAAGACCGACGGATGGAGAAAGGAGAGAAATTTCTTCAGTTGACTCCGCTGGTTCTTTTCGGACTTAACAGTATTCTATGTACCACATTCTCTTGCATAAACAAAGGGAAACCACTCACAATATAGATCACTGACCGTCTTCTTGAATATATTTATTTCAAGACAATCACTGTGGTCTTATGTGCATGGAGGCGGAATTTAAGGTGACTACCACTCGCTTGACATCGACGGCTTTGTTAAATGGTCTAGCATTCCGACGTTCATTTGCTGCCACAACATCCCCGTCTACAGGAAAAGGTATATGCCCAGAAACACTCAGCAGATACTGTATGCAATGACACAAACCTCCAATGAATTATCAGAAATGACTGTATATATATGTATATTTGTATGTTTTCAAGGCAAAAATGTTTCATATCAAGCCTGTTTTAATTCATATGATTCATGCTTAAGACGCCTCATACAAAAGACATGGGTATTGATTTCCATTCACGTCCATTATTTTATGTATTTACTTGATGACCGGTGTCTCCAGGATTCCAGGGCCTCCAGCCACAGCCTACTACTTCTGGATTCTGGACCAATTAAGTGGTGGATAGGGGAAGGGATTCAACTATGAAGTCCTTCTTTCTTTCCAGAATTTAGCATTTCTACAGTATAGCAAAGTAATGTGCTAAACCCTGACACCAAAAAACAAACCAAGCTCCCATCCTGAGCTAATACACGGATCGAAATGGTCCAATACGGTCCAATATTAGGCCGAGTGTGATTGGCTGTTTCCACAGCCCTAGCCCTGGAGCCGCTTGCTGTTTTCTGGTCTCTCTCCAGCTGAGAACTTAACTACCATCCTAATAAAGATCTCAGCAGGACCTGCACACCCCCAGGACCAGCACAACTAAAATAACCATTTTTGCATACATTAAGTCCAGGCTTTTTTAATATTTAATCGTGTCGGTGCGACCATCTGCTATCGTTCTTCTTTCCTTTTCTTTCCTTCTTTTTTTCTCAAAGCTCCTGCTGGTACATCTCTTGAATGGGAGTAGTCGGGGAAAAACAGGGCTTTTCTTCAGCAGCCAGAAGGTGTTCGGCGCGGGAAAAATCGATCAGGTGAAAATGAGCTCATCTAACATCGGGAGCGAGGGTTGCGGTCCACTCATGCTACGTTCCTCCAATGATGGTGAGGGATGTCGAGATGAAGCTCCCGTCGCCGCCATCCAAGCCGCGGGCTCCATGACTCACACTATTCCCACGGCATCCGCAAGGTACCGCCGTAACACTTGCTCCACCCGTTCCGACGTGTCGATGTCATCGACGTGTGCCCACGGGAAAGCGGGTATTTACAGTGCTGCGGTGTCACGTCTCAACACCCGTGACACATTGGTTTATCACCATGTCCCATCATCTGCTCATCTCAGTAATGAGTCAACAGACAGCAATGAGATGCACCGAGTCCATCTCCTGTCTCCAGGGTGTTGCAGTCTCAGGTCTGTGTCCACACACGTACGTGCTTCGACTGTCACAAACGCACTGTTTTCTTGACTATAAATACGACTGTGATGCCTCCGTCCTCCTCCCAAGACACCTTCACACATAATGAGGACTGTGGTGTCATTTGTCCTCCTACTCCACTTCACCCCTACCCTGCCTAAACTCCTCCCCCATATTGCACATAAACCCCTCCCCCTTGTCACACTCCACCCACACTCTTCCCTCACATGCCAAAACTTTCCACCAACCTCACGCCTCCATGTCCAGACTTAGCCAGGACGGTTTAGCACCTGTAGTGGTGAGAACTCCTCTGCTCTCAGGAGTGTGGGAAAGTCCATTCACCATTAATTACAGCCCAGAGCTGTAGCCAGACAAGCCCCTTCCCACCTCATGGGACAATAACCCCCAGGAGAGGCGAACAGGGGGTTAGGAACAACTCCCAAAATCACTCGCAAGTGATTCATCCTGGCAGGAGCCAAGGGGAAGACCAAAATCCTAAAACCTTCATCTCTCTTCCAGGACCTGTGCTTTTCCAGGGCCGAGGGGGAAATCTGGGTGTCCCCCCCATGACTCTGTCCTTCCAATTGCAGTGCCACATTTACACTGCAACCAAACCACATACTAATCAGCGCCTACTAAATTTGAACAAAAGCATACCACTCTTACATCAGCGTAGTGCCTACTACTCAGTGCAGTACAGAAGTTTCCGGACATACTACGGATGCCATTTTCTTCAGTCCGATAGCCGGAAGTTTGCAGCCGACGAACATCCGTCATCAAACTTCGCAGAACCGTCTCTGCAGTCTTCTTCTTTGGTATCTATCCACCCAACGGCCTCGTGGGATAGCACAGCGCGCAGGCATTGCACACTGCAGAATTTTGACGGAAGCAGAACGCCATCCGGGTAACGCTCGGATACTGATTCAGCCGGTTTGAGATTTCGTACACACTACATACTACACACGCTATACACTATCGCATACTATTTCCTGCTGTACATCACTCTGAGTCTTCATTTCTATTCTATATCCTGTCTACATTCCCCCTCTTGTACTTGATGATACTCAGACGGCTTACACATTTCTGTTTGTCTAAGTGCTGAATTCGCTCATTTAACTAAATCATTTTTCACGTATTGCTGCAATTGCTGACACTCATAGAATTATCAATAAATATAAATGAGTAAAAAACACATGTATATATGTATACATCTATAATGCATTCATACTATATGGTAAATTATTCCATGATGTAATTATTCTACAGCTGACTGCCTGTTATTGAAATGAATTAAATTATACACGTTACATTACTTATGGTACAGGATGTGTCCGTTACAGTTTATGTGTATCGCAGATGTAATACAGTATCATCCAGTTAAATTGTCTATTTTAAGTAGATGGGGTATGATATTTGGCCAGGTAGTCACATTTTCAAGGCTAAGTCTGGGTTGAGCGAGAACCTACTTTAGAAGCACTAGAGAGTCTTGTCTAAGATACAAGTAGCACTGAAAGAGAGTGTTGAAAAACCCTCTATAGCTGGCCTTCAGTGTAAAGATACCAGGGAAAAAAGAGCACCAGCAGAGAAAGGAAGGATGGGGTTTTAGTGAAGAGTCAAAAAAAAAACAGAAAAAAGAAAATTCGGAATGAAAGCTATTTCAGAGAACAGAGCTTCACCCCATAAGCCCTGGAGTTCCTCTAGAACTAACCTTGCAGTTCCTGCAGACTATCCATTTCAAAAGTAACATGTACATTTTAAACATTCTCCTATATTTCAAAGGTAAGAAAAAAAAAAACATAAATGATCCAGTCAAGTGGCCATTAACAACAAGCATCAAGTGTGAAAGTGCAGAATACATAACCCTGTTCTACCTCATTTTCTTCATCTTAAAGGTTTTATTCCTCAGTCAGTGGAATTTGATCTATTAGACCGCCCGGAGTAGACTGTATTGAGTCCATATGGGTAATTACAGTGCGAGGTTCAGAGAAAGCGTTTGATTTAACTCTGTGTTAACTCGCCTGTGATTTATATCTGTGATAACTTGCCAAGAGATTCTCGGAAGTTGATGCCCTGAGTGCTTGTGTATTTGCAAGCTTGTTTGCTCATATTTTACAGTACTGGAAGAACAGGTAGCCAGAGGGGATTGTGGGATTGCTACTGTTTCACTTGGCTAGATGTCCTCACGGTGAACTTGGACTCATTTGAGACGATGATATATTTGTCATAATAATCATTAAGGATTAATAAATCTCGGGACAAATAAAGTGGCCTGGCGAAGTGGGAACTGCACTTACACCAACAGTTACAGTTGGTTTATTTGTTAGTTACAGTCTTACTAGCATCCATATTGCATAATCTATTGTTCATTCATGTCTGAGAACCCATGTTTAAGTATCCATTATGACATCAGCAATATTGCTGACATCACAAGGGCTGACAGGTGACTATCAGAATGTTTGCCCTCAGCTGTGGGAAACACGTGTTCTGCAAATAGAATTTTGCTCCGCCCCTGAATTATCAGTCCAATAGGAGGTTTTGGTTTGGTTTGGGTTCAGTGGGGATGAGGGACAGGGCAGTGGGGGGGGGGGGCAGAGGGTTCTAAGACACGCCCACTGAGGAGAGCACGCTGTGTGGAGAGAAGGTACAATAAACGCTGAGTGTTTACCTCTTTCAGGCAGCCCATAAAGTTGTTGCTAACGGGCGATCCCGGCAGGTCGGCCGTGCTAGGGCTGCCTCCGACATAGAAAAAGTCATCAGACCCTAGCATGGTGTAGTCCTCTTGTGTATATCCCGTGGTGGTCAGAATTCCATCCACGGATATTGTTACCTAGGCAACAAAGCACAGGAAAAGGACACGCTATACTCATAACACATACAAGCTTCAAGCTGGCTGCTCCCCACTACGCCCAGTCTCTCCTTTCGCTATTTCTCTTTTTTTTTTTCTTTTTTTCTCTTTGTTCTTTTTTTGGCTCTGAAACCCATTTTCATGTCTCAGTCTTTAGGTTGTACGTTTATCTCGTGTTTGTTTTGTTCAGTTTGGTATCAGATTCCATTCTGCCAGCCCTTGCAGGAGATTAATCTCATTAGGGAGTCAAAGGATTGCCCAGACTCAAATTGCCCAGAGTGTTAGTATCGCCCCCTACTGCAAATAAAAAGTAATTCAGCAGACACAAAAATGGTGTTAGTAGAATGTATTCTAGGTTAGTTTTGCTAGGGTTACATATTAGAAATGCTTTGCAAGTTTGTTATCCACATGAAATAAAACAAAGCTTCAGCATGCTATAGGAAGAGACTGAAAGTGCAAGACATTCGAAGCACGATCACAAGTCACACTGGATTAGTCAAACGAAAAGGAACAAAGAAAAAGACGACATGCTTTGCGCACTCTGCTTTTGTTTCCTTTTGCAAAGAAAAGGAAAACATTCTCAGAGATTGAACTAGGTAGTGAATAAAAAAAAAAAAAAAAGAAGTCACAGAAAAAGCCAGTTGATGAAAGCCCAGCGAAGGAGTTTGCATGCAGGAGGAAGCGTTTGCGAAGAAAACTAGAGGGAAAAAAAAGGGAGGGAAAACAGCACGAGTGACGGCGGCAGCTTTCGGCTTGGTTTTCGGATGGCAGTGATGTGGGGGAGGGGCCGGTGGCGGTAGCGCATGCCATGCTCGGTGAACAGGAATGCAGGCCAGCCAATCAGGAGAGACCACCGCCAGAACCTCTGACTGATGCAAAGGGGGGGGGGAAAAAAAAAAAGGCTCCGAACGACAGGCCCCTACAGGTGAACCAAACAGAATCAGACAGGGACGGGGAAAATAAGGAAGGGAAACCGACGGATGATAAGTAAACGAAAAAAAAGGAAGAAAGTAAGGAAGTTGGATAAAAGTAAGCAGAAAAAGAGTACCAACCGCAGTTCCCCTTTTGTTTAATGACGTCTACGGTAAACGAAAGAAAA